>LS894178.1:8749-20602 GCA_900490955.1 Micoletzkya japonica | reverse complement strand
AATAATCCTGATATTCTGGTGTCCTGCTACAAATCCTTTGTTATCCCCCATTTGGAATATGCTTCAGTAACATGGAACCCATATCTGGAAAAGGATAAGAAATTAATAGAAAAAGTACAAGAAACATTTACACGAATGGTTTTCTATCGATGTTTTCCTTCACCTGACTATCCTCAAACCATGCCCGATTATGAATCGCATATAAAACAACTTGGTTTGTCAAAGTTAAATACTAGGAGAATTTTACATGACTTTTCAATGTTTCAAAAAAATATTATTGCTTCGTAGTAACGATTTCTTCATATTTAAGCCAATTCGACCAAGAACTGGCAAGTTTGGTATTTCAATTGAATTTACGAAAAATGAAATACGATATAATGCTTTCTCTGTAAGAGTTTCGAAAATGCTTGAAAAGTTACCGGATGAGATCTTGCAACTGTTGCATGAAAATCGTTTCATAACAGAGCATAAATCTAATCCATGCATAAACAACCTGACCATTACTACGTAATGTGCTTTTTATTCAGATTCGTTCTGATCTTCTGCCGATTTTTAGTAGTAGAAGTGAAGGGAGCATCCACTCATGACGAAGTCTGCTCCCCCCCCACTTCCCCTCTCCATTCCTTACCCCTCCTCTCATACCAAACAGGTAACTCACAGCATTCCAAGCGTTCTAATAGCGAATAGCGGTTTCCGCACATAGGATTTGATCCTGCAGGCGAATAAGTGAACCAAAAATTATGAATTCAAAAACTTAAGTCTGCTACTGTGAGTTTTATAATCTCGGAAATTTTGCTGCAGATTGGTTCAGCCACTCTTGAGAAAATTCAAAAACAGTGGTCAATTCGCTATTAGACACATTGTTCACCGGGCGGAATGCTGTGAACTAGCCCATATTCATATTCTCCGTAGTATTGCATTACATACCATGCCCTCCCTATCCTTATTCCCAACCCCAATCTTTTTCTTTACCCTCTTCACTTACTCAAATATCTTGCCTGAACCCTAATACGTTCCCACTGGTGGTGTGTTTGATTGCCACGCATGTCTTTGTTGCCGGTGGTACTGACTATTGGCGTTTGCACAGTACTGTTATTCTAATAGAACACATGCTTCTGCTGCGCTTTCCTATAATTATTGAAACCAAGCATTCTGACAGAGGACATAGCCAAAGGGAATCCGCTCCCATTGATGTGCATCGTCTATCTCGATCACAATGGTGGTAGCAATACCGAGCTAGCAAGGAGCCTGTCGTAAAGACTATTTCTTCTAATGATGTGTGTCTTGGTTTCATTGCGGATTTACTCACGCAGCGGCAGTGTGTTGCATGTTATCACCACAAATATGTGCACTCAACCTCTACTCGGTACTCACTTGTTTACTTGTATTGCGTGGCTCTCACTCACTCTGGCAGCTTGCTTAGTTCTTTATCGGGCGGGTTATTTGCAGTACCCTAATCCCCACACAAGAAATTTGTTTTCCCTTGGTGCATGGTATGCTTATGCGCTAGTTTATTCTTAATCTCCGGGCTAGTCACCTATATCCTTCAACCCTAAACCCCATTACGCGTACAGCGTAGATAAATTAAATTAAATTAAATATGCTATATCGACTCGCTACCCCGTGCCCTCCCTCCTTCCGTTCACTGTGTCATCTACGCCGACGACGTCAAGTTGTTCACGCGAGACGACCCCGCTCTACTGCAAGAGGCAATCGACGTCGTCGGTCGATGGGCATCCTCTCACGATCTCTCCATTTCCACTTCCAAGACAGTTTGCTTGAGAGTCGGCCGATCCCACCCAGATATCTCTTTCCATCTTTCCAACTTCCCCTGCCAAATGTAACCTCTTTTAAAGACCTCGTTTTAACATATAATAATACCCTCAAATTTGACCAACATATTCTTAGCATCTGTAGGAAGGCTAAAAGTAGATGTCTCTTTCTCTTGCGTACTTTCAAGACTCGTAATCTTGTTATTCTTGCCCGCTTGTTCGTTTCATATGTTATACCTATACTAGAAACATATTCTGAAGTGTGGTCCCCTCCAGATAATAGCGATCTTAGCCAATCTATTGAGAATGTTCAACGTTTTTATACTCGTTTGTGCTATAGGCGGATAGGGGTCATTGAGAGTTATGCTGAGAGATTATGTGCTATGAACTTAGAAAGACTCGATTCACGTAGACGTATCACTGATTTCGTTATGCTGTACAAGATTCACTTCCACCTCATTGATGTTCCCATCTTTTCTATTTTCCCACTTAAAGGTGGTGTAAACAGAATTTTTGAGGCACTAATCAGGCATGCTTTTTGTGATTTCAGGGTGCTAATTCTAAATAAAATCACAGTAAAAATGAAAAACATTCGCAAATTGCTGAGAAAACGTGAGCGAAAAGTTGCTTGATGTACAGGGAATTCAAAAAATAACGGCGCGAACAATTATTTAGACCCGATACAGTATGCGATCCGTAGAATAGTTTGCGGAAAATTGCGTTTGGTCGAATGTTTGGCTTGGCTGTCATTACCGTAATCTTTTGAGTCTGTACAGGCTCTTCGTGGAGGGAGTTTCTAATGTTGTTCTGTTTACACCACCTTTAATAATAACCGTTCTTCAGCTAGAGGGCATAGATTTTAATTATACGTTCTTAGAGTGCATTTCTCCCATTTTAAGCAATCTTTTCAATATCGTAATATTGTATAGTGGAATTCGCTCCCTGATCGTATCTTTGACCAATTGATCTTCTCCTTTCGACTCTCCGTTCTTTCTCTTGTAAATAGTATTCCCCCTAATTGAGTTACCTGTTTAACTCTCTCAACCTACTGTTTTATGTCTTAATTATGCCCTGTCTCGTTATTAATATGTCTTTAGATAACAGTGTGGATAAATGAATGAATGAATGTTCTTCATAATAAGCGAACCCTTTGCAGTGTCCGCATTCAAAGTGGAGTTGCGATCGATGTAAGCGATCTGAAGCGAACCGCTTATATTGCGAAATGTTTTGGAATGCTAAGTTCTCTTGAATTTTGCGATTTTTGTTAGCTTATTATTAAAGTATTTGCTTGCCTTTGAAAGTACTGGTAAAACGATAACTCACCTGTTTTGCGCGATTGGCGATCGATATAGGCGATGCCTGAAGGGAATGAGATAATTAATGAAATGAAGGAGGAACCTTGCAAAGAGTCATAATCAATAAGTTGTTGACAACAATATTCCCCCCGAAGACCCAGAAGCCAAATTTCACAACTAGAAGTTGAGAGGGGGCCGTTCCCATACGCGACGCACGCAACGCATGAGAGATAGATAGAACGGACACTCAGTGATTGCTCTGTCCATATAGATAACCGAGGCAAGCGACTGATCATAGTACACACAGAGAAAAAGTATAATACTTTGAAAGTATAGCTGGTTATACTTTTGAAAGTATATAACTCAGCGGCCCTAATGAAGGACGAGTTATACTTTCAAAGTATAGGCAAAGGTACACTTTAAAGTATAATCCCCCCTGGTATCCCATTCGGGCTGCCTCCCGTCAAACCCGGCTGGCCTCGGCCGTACTCCGAAATACCCTCCCCGAGATCGGTTGAAAAGTGTCTCAAATACACAAACAAAGGCAGCCAAGGTCTCGCTTTAGACTACTTCTAATTGTTGGAATGCAAAAATTGCTCAATCGACTCGTTATTGCAAACCCTATTCTGATAGTTATATTTTTAAGTATAGCTGCGAGCGGTCTGGCCGCAGTCCGCTGCGTTATACTTTCAAAGCATAACCAGGCATACTTTAATTTCCATTGCGCCAAAAAGTACACTTTCAAAGTATAGCCAACTATACTTTTTCTCTGTGTGTAAGGGAGGATTATGGAACCTTGATAAGGAGGAACATCACATTACGGAGGCTTGAGTACTTCCCTTGAGCCACATTAAAGGAGCCGGCCCACGAGTACGGTAGGATTCGAATTCCCGCGCTACCCTGATATATCAATTTAGGCCTTTCCGCCCATCTTTTCCGATCGTTCTTTTTACTAAAATTATCAGAACAATGTAAAAAATAATTTTATCTATAAATCAGAGCTGTATCTCTTCTCCGTCGGCTATTATATCCGATTTTGTGAAAAGCGCGTTGCTGTTTGAACCTTCACTACTCCGCGGAGAGTGAACGAAATCGCATACAACTCGGAATACCCGATCAGAATGATTAGATCTACTGAATGACGTAAAGAGCCAATATGGTCAGAAACCCGTGGCCAGACTCCTTTAAGCGAAGGTTCAAGGGAAAATCAGCAGGGGGATTGTATCTATGGGGAAGAGGAACGGGTCACAGCATTCCGCGCGGTGAAGAATGTGTCTAATAACGAATTCACCTCCATTTTTGAATTATTCCTGAAATGGATAAACAGATTTGTGCCAAATTTTCAGCGCTTCTTGATATTATAAGGACGAACTTAAGTTTTGAAATTCATGAATTTGTATTCATTGGTTCGCTCGCAAGATCGGATCCTATGCGCGGAAACCGCTATTCGCTATTAGAACGCTTGGAATGCTGTGGGGTCTATGCGATGAACAGATGGAAAATTGTCACAGGCTACTGCTAAGTGAAGAAGACGAACTCGGTCTTTTATCCGGAGAAGCGTTGTAAGGAACGAGGTAAAGGAGGGCGCCACTATGTTCTGAGGAAATGCAAATTGTTCGGAGAGCGAGCGTGCGGCCGATGTTTGAATACGATACGGCTAAAATCTATCGCGAACTGGCAGCAGCTGCGAATGAAGACAAAAAGACAGTAAATTTTCATACAAAAATAACTCTCGACTAAACTTAAAGTGGTCTGGTACACTGTAGTTTTTGTATGATTAGGCAAACCTTGCTCGCTCTCCGAACATTCAGAACACCGCGGCGCAACTGTGTCTCCCGCTGAGCGAGAGAAAGGGAAAGAATGTAACGGGGCCACAAGAGGAAGAAGAGAGAGAAGGGGAGATGGGATAGATAGATATGGACAGGCGGAAGAAGGGAAGGGGGAGTGGGGACGGGGGGGGGGGGGACATAGGGACTAAGGCTGGCAAACCGATTCATAAATTCCACCTCTTTCGCCGCGCGTCTCTTCATTCCTCAACCCTGTTTTGGGGTGCACGGTGATGTAAGCGATGTAGGTACTTTATGAATCGGTTTGCCAACCCTCATACTATGAGGCTCATAGGGAGGGGTCAGATTAGTAGCCCGGTGAGCAGAGAAGTGAGAAGAGATGACGGGCCTTGAGGCATTACGACATAGTAGAGGGGAAGAGAGTGGACAGAGAATGAGAAGTTGCGTAGACCGGAGCATAGTCAGAAAGATGAGTTATCTCCTTCCACCCGAGGAGACGGCAGAGAGAGGAAAAGAGAAAAGTAGAGGGGGTGATAACCTCACTCATTTCTTACTTAATGATTGAGACAATACTAAGCAATCAAGGGACAGAAGACCCACAACTGGTGAAACTGGGGAATGGAGATGGAAACTATAATACATAGCTTGGACGATCATTGAACTGTCCGTTGTTCCGCGGGGTGTCGCTTTGGAATCTAACATTGTTCCGGTTATTCCTCATATTAGGAGTATTACGGAAGTTATCCCTACCTCTATTAGCGTGATAAGCATTGCTTTGCTGTGAAGTGGCATTATTTTAGCTTCTGCAGAATTTCGCAATGTGTCCTGGCTTATTGCAAGCATAGCAGATCGCATTGTTTGGAAATGAACGGTTGTTTTGGCCATAATGTTTGGGAAAATGTATTTGTTGCATACCTCGTTGCGGGAGACTCCTGCGTTGATTGCTGCTTTAGTTGTTGTTTCCGAGGGGTCCCTTTGCTTGCTGGCTAGGTGACGTTGACTCCAGTACGTTTATGAATGGCCTAGCAGAAGTGTCAGATTGCAATTAATCAAGCAGATCTTCTAATACCTCTGCCTGCTGTATAGCTTGTGCAAGCGTTGTCGGTTTAGCCAAGCGCGTATGATAGCGCAACGGTCCTTTTAGTTTTGTGAGGAAAGTTTCGAGCGCTCGTTCTCGCGCTTCGTTTGAGTTGGGATCTTCGTAGGCCTATTTTATGACCTCTCGAATACGGTTTGCAAAGGCTGAACATAACTGGCTAAGGCCCTGCTTCATTATAGCCAGCTGTTGCTTAGCTCTATATCTGTGGTGTTCGCCTGCCGGAAATTTCTTTGAGAATGGCCTCGAGTCGTGCCACTGTATCTCTACGTTCTTCCGGCACTTCTTCTATAACTGACCGTTCTTGGCCATCTAAAAGTGAAGTAATATATTTCACATTTTTGTTATCTTCTGGTTCTTCGTCCAGACAAGCAAAGAAATCATGCACTCAACGCAAAAAGGTTTCAAGACTGATCCCCTCTGGGTAACCGGAAAACGGAGAGAGCCTTAATTCAGGCACAAAAGCTTTAAAGACGCCAATGAAAGGGAAGTCGGTATGTGTTCTTTGATCGTGATTGTCTGTGATCAATTCAATCACCGTGTGGATGTCATCTAGATACATCATCCTCCTGCCCGACAGGATGGCTAGGAGAAGCTGAGCGATCCTTTTCGGCCGGTAGGGTCTTATCTAAGAGGCTATTGTTCGAATCTTCGTCAATAATAAATCTGGAAGGCTGTCCTCCAATGTTACCGCTCTAGTCCGCAGAGATAGAATATCTTCCTCAGCGTGTAAGATTCTTTCTTAAATATTTTCTATCAGTGACCTCGTACTAGAGCGTTCTCTATCGTTTTCTAGCCATACATCAGATAATGCATTTGCTATTTTGTACAAGTTTTCAGATAAGATGCTTCCTTTTACGGAAGCAAAAGAGACTACTTTCTGAGTTGCTGACCTTATGGTACTAGCAGGATCATTTGCTCGCGTAAGCTTTTGAGAAAAGAGCGAGGAAGGAGAAGGGGCTCGAGACATAGTAACTGACGATAGGTCAGAGAGAGCGAGAGTTATTAAATAGATAGGGTGGGGAAGAGGGAGGCCAACGAGCGAGTGCGTTATAGAGAAGGGGAGGCAACGGGTGAGGGCTGGTCACAGAGAAAGGGGACTGGGAGCGGCATAGTATGGAGAGGGGAAGCGAATAAGAGAGGAGAAAAAAAAGCAAAGAGGAAATAATAATGAAATAATGAATACCGGAGTCTTGACTCCGGGTTTACATACGCCTAGATTTGCCTTTCAGCCTCTCTCTTTCTCCCTCCCAGTTGTTTGCATTCACTGGTGCTTTTTATATACTGAGAACTGAAGGCTCGTTCTGCCTTTATTGCACTTATTTGGTAAAATTATCGAACACGAAAAGTAGTTGTATGCCCCCCTTGTGTTGAGTATCTCAGAGGGGATCGTTTGACTCTTACATTAGATCTTGTAGTTATCTCTATTCGTTAGCTAAATATGAGACCGAGAGAGTTATGCGAGCAGGCTCTGAGAGCGAGTTAAAGAGCTTCTTTGCGCTCCAGTGTCGCCACTACTGACTACCAACAGAATGCCTGCCACTCTTATTGATTCACCCATTTATGTGGTGCCTTACACATCAGAGCAATGGAACATCACAACAGCAAAATTCTATTGTGCAGTATTTACTAACCCATTTCGCTGCAGTGACTCTCATTGCATGTATGAATGCTAGCTCATGTATCTCTTTGATCAGTTTACAGTTACAGTTTTTTACAGTTTTACACCGTTTATCTGGGCTAACAGTGGAGGGGTATCCAAAGGAGGGAGTTTTGATAGATAGGAGAGGACTGGGTCTTCAAATCTTCGTCAAGCACTCACTCAGCCCGCGGTGTCCATGATCTTGAGTATCCTCGCAATCCTGGTTTGGCGCTAGTTCCCCCGTGCGCCAAGTCTTCAGGGGAACGATTCGTCTTCTTGTCCGAGATTGAAAGGGGTGCGCTTGATCGAGAGAGAATGAAGAGAGCCGACCACCCGCGACGAGAGGAAGAATGTCTTTGATCAGAGCTGTGGAATTTCTTTATATTAGCTTATTGCCTCGGATCAACAACTAATGCACATGGCACGGTACACATATCTGCAGGCTTATTCTCTACAATTGTGCCGACGCACGTTTTTTGTGTTACTATAATGTCATCGATTTGGACCGACCTATGGTGCTTCTCGAGCCCGATATCATCAAGAGTACACTGGCCGGCAAGTCCGGACTTTGCTTGAACCAGGAATCGTCTCAGATATGTTCACAGCAGCGGGAATCACGAAAGATGATGAAGTGGACTTGTACAAATCACTCGAGTCTTTCCGAGTTATTCTTTCTCACTGTGGCCCCACTTTTCTATGTGATTTGTCGCTCGTTAATCTCAAGCAGAACGTTGAAACGTTCCGAGAAGCGTATAAGAAGGTATTCACGAAGGCCACTCAGTCTGTGAAGTATCACTACTTGTGTGAGCACGTGCTTAGTTTCGCTGAGGCACACAGGTGGATTGGGTTGTGGGGAGAGCAGTCTCTTGAACACACTCATCATGTATTTGAGAAAATTGAGGAGAGGTTCAAGAATATTGAGGACAAGGGATTGCGTTTGTTGCGCTCTGTAGTTGAGTATCAAGTTCTGACGAATGTTTGGTGTAATTTTTTACGATACATTTGACTTCTGAACAGATTAAGAAGATATAGAGACGTGCTAATAGCAATTATCATGAATTACGGCCTTAAGATGGGAAATTCGTGGCGAGGGATGACGACGAGGTAGATGGTGACCCGATCTCAACGACGTTATGAACGGTTATTCATTTATTATGTTACATTTAGATCAATTTATACTTCTTTGCGCTTGAATAATGTAATTGACACACTGAATCAGTCGTTTCGTTAACAGCATGGAGTATACTGTAGCCAGAAGTATTCTAAATATTGTACTTGCAGTGACGGTATATAGCGGTATATGACGGGCAGGTTCCAGACAACGGCTTTCGAGAGGTGAGCACCATTCCCTACATTATACTAGTCCGAATTAGTATAATACATTATACTATGATACATTTTACTACATTATACTAGACCGAACAGGTTTCGAGCGCTTTTGACCGTTCAAATCGTTTATGATGTGCACGTCGTGGACCATGAAGCGGTTAACGGGATAATGGGATGATTTAGAAATTGTGATGTCTCTCCAAGGGGGCGTAGTGGAATTAAAGCAATGTTTGATGCGCAGGGCAGCTCATCATCAACGAACTACGAGAGGAAGCGTGCCCGTTACCAGGGAGGATACAAGAGTCCGTTCCTCGATCGAGTCATCTTCAAGAAGATTCGCATGCTGTTGGGGGGTTGACTGAGGGGAGTACTGTCGGGAGGTGAGCGGGGCGCATTAATTTATTTATTGATTGACCTACGCCGTATCGCACAGCCGATCGATGTGTAAGGTTTGAGAAGAGAATAATTCTATACCTCACACTGTAATTGCAGAAGGTATTTGATCCTTGATCTTTGATCTCTCGCCCTCAGAAGATCCAGAGAAGTGTCAATGCAGTTCGTAGCCATCATTGAACTTGATATAGATAGGAAGGGCTTTAAAAGCTAATTATTTAGGGGTTTTGAAGGAAACGTTGATCTGTGGTCTTTGAGGTGGCGGAGCGGTTGAACAATATGCCGTTGGAGATCCTCGACCGCGTCCGTAGTCGGCCTGCCCACGATGGCCTCGATGGGAATGGCTGGGGACGAGTCGACCAAGGCCATGACTGTCACAACCGCCCTGCTGAGACCTGAACCGGTTTGATCTTTGATCTTTGCGATGGAAGAGTGATCTTTGATTAACTTATTTTAGGAGTACTGTAGTGTCAGTTCATCTCATTTGATAGTGCAGCATTATCTGTAGTGCTTTGGGCAATGCACCCGTTACTCTCCCTTCCCGTCAGGTCTGCGGTCTCAACCCACCCCCCTCCCTCTAAGTCTTGCCTCGGGCGGAAACGGCACCCAACCGCTCGTGTGGAGTCTGAGCCGTTCCGAACCGTGCCAGGTGAGATTACAATCTGCTTATAGAAAGTCTTGATTATGCCAACAATTGACGACTTACACTCATATTTTCAGGATAAAATTAGTAGCAACGCTTTAAAGGGACATGGAAGCGACAAACTTTTTGAAACAGAATACTTGTAAACTTGTAAAATATGTTTCTTAGACGATAATAAAGATAATAGCGTTTGAAAAATATTTTAAAAAAATTCTGGAGCGAGAAATATTTATTTGTTCCGGGAATACCTCGATTCCATTTACCTCGTTACTATGCGCTAAACGCCGTAAGACTGCGCCTTGGCTGGGATACGATCTTTAGGATATCTCGCGAAGTAGACATTTTTGTGCACTCAGGTTTTGGTTTTTATATTATTAAGGCGATAAACTTTCATATGAAAGCCAATCTTCTTTGGCTTCCATGTCCCTTTAATGGCAACCATGTCATGAGTATAGTTTGTTTGAATTGAAGAGAAGAGTCGGTTGAGGTGAATACGGAACGTGGTTGGGATTAACAATGTCTAAGAAAATAGGCAAAGAGAATAATATACTATTGGTTATGGAAGAGCATGCTATTGATTGGCATTTAGGTACGATCACAATAACTGTTAGACAGAGCTTTGCTTTTGCCCAGTTGATATCGTAGTTAGCAGATACCGTTTCAAAGGTTGGTATTTGCAGTTAGTATTTTAGCAGGTTGATTACTGTATGCATACCGTAAATTTGTCGTAAAAGGGAATGGATAGATTGCACAGATGCATAGATGGGAGATAGTAGCGTATATCGGTCACTTCACAGTACGCAATGTATTATACCTCAGCTGCCCGTCATGCCGCGTTCTCGTCAACATTCTACTGCACACGCCACATCTAGCGCCACGCACATCTATCGTCTTCTGCGTTCCTTTGTTTCGTTGGTACTACTTAATGTACCTATAGTCAATCGGTTTAGCATCTTGTAATATTAGCGGTGCCGGTACTATTTCCAAGGGAGAGAACAAATAGCCTGGATGCACACAAATGGATGGTTGCTTTTTATTAGAATGGCCTCTCCTTTTTATCTAAAAAGTGCCAGCAATATCTTAGCATCAAACAAAACTAGGTATCTGCTGTTACTAGTTTATGTTGGGAAACGCTGATGACCATCTGTTTAGACGATCAATAACTGTCTTACAAAGAGTACCGGGGTCGTATCTCGTGATAAATTGTTTGTAGGTAGTGTCTTATTTTATGCTTGTACGCGTCTTCACGGCAATGATGTGCTCATTGGACGTATACTGTAGGTATGATAGTAGAGTATAGTCGATTAGAAAGATCCGTCGGAAAATCATTCCGATCATAAGGCGAGAGAGTGTGCAAGAGTGAGAGAATTAGACTCATTTTGGAACGAAAGGAACTGACGGATCGGTTTATTCCGCTATACTTCTAAGAGATCCATAGATACCCGTATAAGCCAAACTCAGCTGTTTTGCATTAGTTTTATTTACGACTAAGCACATCACTGCTTTAATTGTATATGTTGTTTGATTATAATATCTCTCGCTAGAAGCGATTGTGAATTAAAACTGTTTCTTCTTGGCCAATTATGCTTGGAAATTCTGTGTCTTCTGAGTTAATTTGGACAGTAAGATAAAAATGTGTCGCATTTAGTCAAGGTTCTTGCCACACCATGTATGACAGCGGGATGATATTTGAGTCAGTCAAAAGCCTACAAAGCACGGTCATGTGAGAGCGTACTCACTACTTCCGCCAATTCCCCCTTCCTTCTGCCCTCCCTTGTGGGTTCACGAGAGCCAGGAGAGAAGGCACTGGAATTGCAGCAATAGTGTAGTGGTAAGTGGCGCGCCTCCTCGTGCGAAGGCGCGCGGGATCAACCCCCCCCCCCCCCCCCCCCCCCC
>LS890363.1:57686-78444 GCA_900490955.1 Micoletzkya japonica | reverse complement strand
TAGCAGGGGCTGTCGGACGACTCTGAGACTTACAGTATCCTCCGACCCGAGCCTCGTTGTCCGGTGTAGTTACCTTGAAGTGTTTGAAACTCGAGAAACACTTCAAGGTAACTACACCGGACAACGAGGCTCGGGTCGGAGGATACTGTAAGTCTCAGAGTCGTCCGACAGCCCCTGCTATCGCGAACTGACTCTGTCAGCAAAAGGTAGTGATTTCGAAAAATGAGCGATTTCCGGCATGTTTCTTTGTTTACTAGTGTAATTGGGCACGAGAAAAAATAATAAAACAATGAAAAGTGCTGAAATTGCCATATACGGCCGCAATTTGACTTGTACGGGGTTGTACGGTACAATCCCGTACAGTCCGGTATTCGTGCCCAAATAAATGTACCGTACGATATGTAGATCGCTGATGATATTGGGTTGCCACAAAACCATCAAGGCCACCAAATACCCATCCGGAAGAACTATCTAGTTTGATCTCACCTCGATGTTGCAATGAAGAATCGATAAAGAATAAAGAATAAAGAATAAAGCAATAAATAATGTAAAGAATAAAGAATATAATATATGAAGAGAATATAATATGAAGAGAATATCAATACTACCAGCCGGGCTACGCGCCGCTTCGCGGCGCTTCGCGCGACTGGCATGTTCTGAACGGATCAGTTTTCACTGTATTCTAGAGAGAATAACTTCAAATGAATGTCCATATTTTTTAGCCTAGTATCAGCGTATAGATTGATATCCTTTCCAAACGTTTCATGTAGGTTGTATATGAACTTTCCTATGCTGGAATTTTCGAACGTTTTCTATTTATTCCACCACACCATGCACCTTTCTAGAAGGCTCTCTTCCTTGCTCATAACCGTTACATAGCAATACCTCGATAATACATTTAACAACGTTCTAAAATCCATTCCTAAATTAGTCCCCACATTCTTCACCACAAACTCGATATCTAACTTCTCTACCTACATTACTCTTTATCATTATCGAACATTTAGTTTCCGTTTCATTCATTTAGTTTCGAACCAAAAATTGATCATCTACACTGCGAAATTACACCGTATGCAGCATGGCTGGTGTAATTTGAAATTTGCCGCAGCCAATCAGTGTACATTTTACATCATACGGTAAGCTGAGGTAATTATGATTAGATGAAGAGTTTCCCTTTACCTTTTCACTAAGCGAAATTACCTAGAATTTCCCCACTATTTAGTCAATACGTCCCTCAAATATTCCTTATTCAATACACTAAGTGAACATTCCTTAGTACTTTTTTTCATCTTTTCATGCAGTGTCGGCTTTTTGTTTATCTACGCCTCCACAACATAATAAGATATTTTAAAAGTTTAATTTATATATTATTTTGGGTTCTCTTTTTGACGCTTTTCCACGGTTATGTTTCAGTTTTCATGCTCTGTAGGCATATACGGTATTTATAGAAGTCTGAAACATAACCGAGAAAAAGCGTCGAAAAGAGAACCCGAATATTATTTACATTACCAAACCCTGTACCTACTCTTCCTCTAGAAAATTTATTTTATAGAACGAAAAACAGACGCGAATAGGCCGCCCTGCGTCAATTGCAGTCATGTACAATCTCCGCACAGATACCTAGAGTGTCAGTATAGCTCAAGCTGGCTGACTGTAGAGCGGAAGTGTGCGGGTTCGAACCCCTATAGGTGTAGGAGCTTTTGCAAATTTACGAAACATCTATTTGAGTGTTCTTTGGTCATGTCCACGGACAGACGTTTAGCGAATTCCGTCTGTCCGCGGACACGACCAAATAACACACAAATAGTTGTTTCCCAAATTTGCAAAAGCTCCTCCACCTCGCGGGGTTCGAACCCGCACCCTTCCGCTGTTTAGTAAGACAGCTTTCCGATTGAGCTAATCTGATACTGTCCGGACGGTGCGGGTATCATACATGACTGCAATTGACGCCGCGCGTCCTATTCGAAAAAAAAAGCTTATCGTTGAGAAAAGAGATATTGGTAGGACAAAAGCAGAGGAAATCACTCAGGGATAGGGAAGGGGTTCTATCGCGCGCAGAGGTGTTATATGGAGAGGAGGGATGAAAGGGTAGTGAGGCGAAATTTTGAATAAGTTCGAGAGATATTAGTTTCTAATTGAAAGACGTGGAGTTATCAATCCTCCGCACCTATCGAACGAAGTTGGAAGAAATTCTAGAAAGTTCGAGATGGTTTAGATGAAGGGTTACGAAAGGCTAGCTATAGTCTAGAAAATCGGAACGTATAATTTGTGATTCCGCAGCTATGATCTTTAGTGAATTTTTCGCGCTTTGAAACAGTTCAATTTTATTAAAAGAAGAGATATCAGGAACATGGGTATGTTTTTGAGATCAGAAACGTCTCGACTTTCTCATGATACACACTAGAGGTTGATTAGATTAATTTGAAAGGCAGCGGAATCAGCGCTACAACCGGAACGATTATATCTTTCATTTTTCTTTACTATAAAGCCTTTTTGATATAGTCGAACGTTTGGGCTAACCTAAAGATAGGGCTGATTGTGAGATGAGAAGTTTCTATTACATATAAAGCTGCAAATAGTGATGGATACGAAGAGTTTTGCGAAATTTCAGGGTAATAGATAGGTAAGTGTAGGGCTTGATAGTGCAAAGCAGTAGAAAGAAAACAAACGAAGCTGCAACCTTTGGCGTGGATAAATAAAGGGGAAATAAGACGTTAGACTCGAAACTATTTCGAAGATGAAGAGTGTTTTATGGTGTTAAAGGACCTCCATTCGGAACCGTAATTTATTTACCATTCCCGACGGCATCCTGATGGATTCGAATAGTTACTCTTCTATGCCCTTCCCTCTCTCGCTATGAAAATGAATTTGAATTAGCCTTTTAGAATATTTTGTGATGTAGTGGACGCATAGTGAAACAAAAAAACGTAGACACTTAATGGAATATCCTGATGAAAAGCAATTAGAAAAAAAATGGAGTGCTAGCCGAGAATTTTGGGAAACGCCAGTCGGTGCGACAACCAGCCGCGCGCAGACCGGCTGGTTGTGATTATATAATTCGCTAAACGTCTGTCCGTGGACATGACCAAAGAACACTCAAATAGATGTTTCGTAAATTTGCAAAAGCCCCTCCACTTGGCGGGGTTCGAACCGCACACTTCCGCCCTATAGTCAACCACCTTCCCGATTGAGCCATAGTGGCACGTTAGGTGCCGCTGCGGAGATTGTAAATGACGCTCTGTCTGCGATGTTCGAGCAAGGCTTGGCACTAGGAATTTTATTTTTTTAAATCAGCTCGAAAATACTTTTTCTGGACCAAAATTTCGTGCTGATTACGATGGACCACTTTTTGGAGGTCACAAAAAATCACCTGATTTTATAATTGCGTTTTGTTTAAATCGGACCTTGCTTTTTGCGCGCGCGGCCTAATCGTCTACAACTTTCTTCACAGAAGAGATACCATAGTAATAGCATAACTTTTTAGAATCCTCACAAGCTGGGAAATTCAGCTGATTACTTCATTGAGACCAGAAACCTCGAAAATTGTGTGTTTCAGCCGAAAACCCGAAGTCGACGAATCTCAATTTCCTGTTTTCCTTCAAAAAGTCTCCTTAGTAGCTCGAAAGCAGAAATGGTCTCTACGGATTCGAATTCTACGCTATTTTTACGTAGGGTATGTCTCTTCCGGAATGGATATCAGGAATCTGTAATTGCGAGATTTGACGAAATAGTGCGCGCCACTTAATCGCCTACAACTTTCTTCAAAGAGTAAAGATTGTGGTAAAAGTATGTTTTTTATATTTCGTACACTCTGAGGAATCCACCTAATTGTTTTATTATATCAGAAACTCAGAAAATAGTGTTTTTCCACTGTAAATCCGGCCTCGTCGAAATCTCATTGTTCAGTTTTTCTTCAGAAAGTCTCCTTAGTATAGTAGAATAAAAGGATACGTCGGTTTATCATTCCAAATATACGGCGAGAGAGTGTGCGAAAATGAGATAATTAGACTCATTTTGGAACCAAAACAACTGATGGACCGGTTTATTCCACTATAGCTCGAAAGCAGAAAAGTACTCCTCGGATTCGAATTCTACGCACTTTTCTGCATAGATAAGATTGTTACTAAACGGTTAGCAGGAATCTGTCCTTGCGAGATTTGTGGAAGAAGGGCGCGCGATCCTTGTCAGATATCTCTAGCTTGTCTCCTAATGTTTTATTCATTCCCTCTCTTTTATATCCTCCCTTAGAGAAAGATTTATTTTTTTGTTTTATTGCAAAAATTCCACAGGGATGCTGTAACTACTATCTAATTTTTCTTAAATCCTAACTGTCAAAACCTACCCACTTCGGACAAATTCAAAAAGAAAACGAAATGGGAAAAGCGAAACTTCTATTTTTTGTGCAAATTATTTTTCAGGCCTTATTAGAAAAATTCTAGAAAAAATCAGGGACATAAGTTTTTTCGCATATAGTATTATATTTCTCCTCTGAAGAAAGTAATACGGCCGTTATACCTTATCCGTCGTATTCGTCCCCACAGTATCCCATATGCCACATCACATAGTGTAGCTACCGTACCAAATGTAAGAGACGAATCGTAGCTTTTTACCGTATACTTTCAGTGACCATGTCCAAGGGAGAAGCGAATAAAGCAGCATTCCAGGTAATACAGTACTCCCACCGACTCCATGGTTTGCAGCCATAAAGGTGATTATTCAGATGAAACTGGAACCCGAAGGAAAGCTGATCTTCAAAGGAAAGGGAGGCGAACCAATCGTCCTATAGAGAACAATCACAAACACGACAGCCGATAGGCAGGTCCATAAGGTACGAGAGATCAAAGATCAAATTAGAGAGATCAAAGATCAAGTTGGAAAGAACAAAGATCAATACAACTTGTTTCAGATCAAGACCACGGGAAACGGCATCTTCCGTGTGCGCGTGCCCGTGGACTTCGTCGAACACAAGGTTTGGAATGAGACTTGAAGACTTCGGTGTACTGTACTGCAGGCTTACGGCAGTGTTATGTACAGTATGCCTGTGGTTGAGCCATAATGAACATAATTCAGTTTCGCCAGCGATTTCAGTTATCAAATTACTGGATAATACCTAGATATAAACCGCAATTGTTGCAGGAGACGGCAAGGATCAGGCTGACCTGCCTTGCCAGGAAGAATCCCGAGAATGCGGGTCATTCATTACTTTGCATTCTACCACATGAAGTGTGCGAAGGACGCGATGACTCCGAAGGGTGTCAGTTTGAAGAAAAAAAACGCGAGCTAGATTTTATCACGCATTCAACACCGGGCTAGTGAAATGCCTGTCTCTGGTGAATTCACCAGTCATATTGTGAAGTTGTCGGCATTATGTGGGGAGATCGTTGTGAATTTTGTGAATTTATTGGAAAGATCAAATATCAAAGAACAATCTAGAAGAATAAATAATTTTGAGCTTTGGAAGGCGGATTCGAAACTCCAAGGAGTGACCTGTCTTCACGTGGTTTTCGAGATTGAGGAAGGAAAGAAGGTACAGTTTAGCGAAGATTATAATTAAAATAATAATTTCATCACTAAACTTCTTTCATCACAAAGCAAATATCAATACATCATTACTACGATAAATTATGATAAAAAATGACTGATGGTTATGATGATTATGATAAAAGCTGTGCAATATGTTGCAACTTTGTATTTCATTACAGGACGAGAAAGGTTACAAGAAGAAAGAGAAGAAAGAAGAGAAGAAAGAAGAGGAAAAGAAGGAAGATAAGAAAGAAAAAATTAATAAGTGTGAGGTATGGTATTAATTACATATAAGACGGGTCAAACTAAAAGCTGCGCGCAGGTCCGATCCTGCCTCGTCGAGTTCCGGACCAATCGAGGCACGACCGGACCGTCCGGTCCTGCCTCGTCGATTTCCGGACCAATCGAGGCACGACCGGACCGTCCGGTCCTGCCTCGTGGATTTTCGGACCAATCGAGGCACGACCGGACCGTCCGGTCGTGCCTCGTCGATTTCCGGACCAATCGAGGCACGACCGGACCGTCCGGTCCTGCCTCGTCGATTTCCGGACCAATCGAGGCACGACCGGACCGTCCGGTCCTGCCTCGTCGATTTTCGTACGGCCGATCCTGCCTCGTGTTGTCCGGAAATCGACGAGGCAGGACCGGACAAAAATTTTTGCTGGCTGGTTCAGAAGGGGATTCGAACAGCTTTTAGTTTGACCCGTCTTATATGATATGGTATTAATTAGCTCTCGAAAGTACATGTGGTATGGTATTAATTAGCTCTCGAAAAAGAAAAAAAAAAGAAAAAAATCAGGTAGAGGAGAGAGAGAGAGCAATGGAACAGCCATAATTAGTAGGAACATTTGTATCAAGTGTTAAAGGCGAACCATTTGAGATTTTCATGAGATTCGCTTTCAAAAGGATTGAAAAGTTGTTAACCACCTTAATCCTATACGCCTACCATATCCAATCCTTGCAGTACATCTCCTTGGCTTCTTTCAATGAAAGCATTTCAACGAAAGGCGAAGGAACGGGAGAGAAGAAGGAGAAGAAGGATAAGGTATTAATTGCATATGATATGGTATTAATTAGCTCTCGAAAGTACATGTGGCATGGTATTAATTAGCTCTCGAAAAGGAAAAAAAGAAAAAAATTCAAAAAAAAATAATTAAATTCCTTCTCTGCTAATTTTAATACCTCCTCTCGTCCCCCTATTTCCCAATCGCCTGTAAATTGTTCATTAGATTTCGTGGATATATCATTGTCACAGGTGCATCGTTTACGCAGTAGACTTCCCTTTCGCAATTCCACCTCACCTGATCATATTCCCTATATACAAGAAAGGATGAGATTTTCCCTCCCGTACGCAATGCGAGTGCGAGAACGAATGTATAGAGAATTATTTATTTATTTCATTAGAAAGGGGACTTAGAGGAAGACGATAATTACCAACTTGAATTGGTCGAGACGACGAGACGAATGGAAGTTCGCTGGTTCACAGACGGTTTGTCGACGACTGTCGAAGTTTAGACCGAACACAGCGATACTGAATCACGTTGGATTTACGAGACTTTGAACCGATTCGATTTACGGTTCCCGACAATTGATGATAATAATAATAATAAGAAGAAGAAGAAACAATCGATACCTCTCCGAATGAACCGCCGACGGGGATCAATGGAGGGGAGAGAAGGGGAGTCGAGCGCGAATCTTGTCAAGTAGAGCGAGGAGCTGAACGAACGAATTGGTGGAGCTACGATGAACGAGACCGGTAACGGAGCGAGAAGCACACGATAAACGAATTTTGGGTCCAAGGAGGACCTCAAATCGACATAACACGCAATACGCAATGAAGTGTATGGAAAGTGTGTGGATGCCTACTACACGCACTGAATTCAAACACTTTCAAGTTGAGTACGGTATTGGATACTTGACGGATGTGTCTCCGGTCGTGAATCGTGAACTGGCTTCTTTTTCATTATTTTTTCTCCCTCTTTGTCTGTAGTAGGTTTCGGCTTCGTGGAAGTCGGAACACCCTATGCCTTCCTCAAGGGTTGTTCTGACTCCATATCACTTCCCCTGTGCATTCTCTTTAATCGTTTCCTTACGTGCGGTTCATGTCCCCTTATTTGGAAGCATGCAATTGTCAAGCCTATTTATAAGGGTAAGGGTAGTAAGGTTGACCCCTCTAATTTTCGTCCTATTTCTCTCACGTGTTCTACTAGTAAAGTGTTTGAGCGGTTAGTGTCCTCTGTTCTCTATCGCTACCTTAACACTAACAACTTACTTCATCCCTCCAAACACGGTTTTCGCCCCAAACGTTCCTGTACCACAGCCCTCTTACAGTCTCTGCCCCATCTAAATAACATTGCTAATGATAACTCCTTTGCTACTGTCTGCTTTCTCGATCTTTCACGTGCCTTTGATACTATTCCACATGATCTTCTCCTCTCTGTACTCTCTTCTTTTGGCATTAAGGGGTCTCTCCTTACAATTAGATGGTTCGGGTCATTCCTTATTGATAGGATGCAGGGCGGGGTGTACTGATTCAAGAGTATACCGGGTCCAATCGGGCGTCCCACAAGGGTCCGTATTGGGCCCGCTCCTTTTCATATTGTACGTGGACGGTCTTGCTCGTTGCCTGCCTCCCTCAGTCAACGTCGTTCTCTACGCCGACGACTGCAAGCTGTACACTCGGAACGATCCTCAGATGTTGCAGCAAGCCGTCGACCTGGTCTCTTCATTCTGCTCTTCTCGTGGCCTCTCCATCTCCTCTTCCAAGTCAGCCTGCATGCTCGTTGGTCGTTCCCATCCCCCCTTCACCCTTACTCTCTCTTGTACTCCCCTCTCCCCAATGTCGTTTCCTTCAAAGACCTAGGACTCACTTATTCTAATACTCTCCGTTTTGATTCACACATTGATATGATCTGTAACAAGGCTCGTAGACGTTGTATGTATATTCTTCGTACTTTTAAAACTACTAATCCCGCCATTCTCTGCAGACTTTACACTTCATATGTGCGTCCACTCTTAGAAACGTATTCCGAGTGTTGGTCTCCTCCTAGTGATTCTGATTTCTGATTTATCACCTTTATCAGGACTAACATTGGTTGGGATTCCAAAGGAGGGGTTGCTTGATATAGATGGGAGAGGTCGGAGACTTCGAATCTTCTTCAAAACAACTCACTCAGTCCGAGGTGCCGAGAGATCTTGAGTAGTCCTATTGATCCTCGTTTGGCGCATACTTCTCCCGAGCGCCAATTCGTTATGGAGAAGGATCAATTCTTCTGTCCTTGATTGAACATGTGGGGGTGGGGGCTCTTGATTGAGAGACGACTGAGAGAGCCGACCACTCGCGACGGGGACAGAGAGAATGAACTCGCGTGCGGTTCGCTCCCTCTCCTCCTAGTAATAGCTTGAATAGTGAGAAGATAATGTTCAGCGAATGTATACTCGTTTTATCCACCGTCGTAGTGGTCGTGAAGCTTCATATGTAAATAAATTTCGCTTCCTAGACATTGAACAATTATGTGTTAGACGGAATACGATTGATTTCATGATTTTGTATAAGATTAATTTGGGCTTAATCGACGTTCTCATTTCGTGTACATTTTCTCCTTCTCCCCCCACTTCAACCACTAGAGGCCACCGTTTCAAACTAATCGTTCCACTTGCTCGTAGTTCCCATTTCAAGACAACTTTCGTTTTTCGTAATCTCTTTACTTGGAACAAACTACCCGATAACGTATTTGATCTTTCTCCGCTTGTATCTAGGAACTTCCTCGCCTCCTTTCTTTCCTCTGTACATAAAAATTGAGCTTTTAGTAAGCTCTCTTATACCTACTTATGAACTGTACTGTGTCATTGCCTGATATTAACATTGCCTTGCTATTTAAAGGGACATTGAAGCCAAAAAGATTGGCTTTCATATGAAAGTTTATCGCCTAAATAATATAAAAACCAAAATCAGAGTGCATAAAAATGTCTACTTCGCGAGATATCCTAAAAATCGTTTCCCAGCCAAGGCGCAGTCTTACTGCGTTTAGCGCATAGTAACGAGGCAAATGGCATCGAGGTATTCCCGGAACAAATAAATATTTCTCGCTAAAGAAATTTTTTAAAAATATTTTTCAAAGGCTATTATGTTTATTATCAAGTCGTCTCTCTCCAAGTCGTCATTTTCCCCACAACAGACGCTTGTGAACGGTATGGGCAAATCGTTACACAACGGTAGAAGTTAAAGGTATAGTGAAGAAAATCGGAACGTATAATTCTCGATTCCGCCGCTACGATGTTTAGCGATTTTTTCACGCTTTGAAACGATGCCATTCCATTCAATGAAAAGCTATAAGGAGCCTTGACAGCTTTTTGAGATCAGAAACGCCTTGACTTTCGCGTACTACACTCTATTAGTCCTCTCAACTCCGATCACGCACTGTTTGAGGTTACGGTAAGGAGTACGGTAATAGGAGGCGCGGATTCGGATAGGGTTACTGTAGAACCACTACTGCTATATGCATGGCATGCACTCCTCTCCTTCACTCATTTTCAATATCTACAGTACCTGCGCTCAACCCCTTCCGTCCACGTCCTCAACCGCTGAGGACGGTTGACAGCCACCCTCAACGTTGCCCCTACCCAGCCATTTGTGCAGAACCATTTACGTCACTGTCACTCGACGCTTTGGACTGTTGACCACAAGCTCGAAATATTGGGCTAGCCCAAAAATTAAGTCAATCGGATGCAAAATACCTAGCGTTACTGCAATAATGACGAAGGGGACGTGGAACCGGCATGACTTATCAGGGATACGGTCTGGACTACAACAAACCCTCGTGGGACTTTTCTTTCGTGGAAGGTTCCTCGCTTTCGCAAAACACTTCTCAAAACACATCAGCTGGAAAATACGCAGGAATGTCAGAAAGAAATGTTGACTTTACTTGATGGATCGCCTCTATTCCAAGCCGGGTCACCGTTCTCCTCACGCCAACACTTCCCTCTGGCTGCCCTCTACCGCTAATCAATCTCTCAGACGCTACCTCTTCCATCAGTCCAGCCCTTCATTCGAACATGCTGCCTCTGCTCCTTCTTGCTCTTCTCATTCCAACTCCTCTCACGGCTTTCTCCGATGGTATATCAAGTTCCTTTTCGTTAGACTGGTCAGGCTATGGTTCAGTACGGTTGAGAATAGCGTTCCATCAGGAAACATGAAGTATTTATATATGCACACTATTGAGACATTTTCGCCAATAATATAGCATTCGTCTTTACTAGGCTGCATATTAAAAGGGCATGGAAGGGATAATAGAACGGTACTTATCCGCTCTGAAATAACGTAAGCATTTCTTCAGCCGCAATCGAGATGTTCTCCAAATGTCCCAAGGCCAACTTTTGCATGCAGAACTTCTGGAATTACCAGTGTAACGAGGTATTTAATAGGCTAGATTTCGGGAAACCTCTGTTTCATCAAAATCGGCTTCCCGTAGCCACTTTGAAGTTCAATATTGGCATAATAATCATCTTGTCTAATCACTTGCTTATACATAAGTTTTCATAAGAAAGACCTTTTACCGCAGGAGTGCGACAACGAAGACTGCCTCTACGACGGTCTGGACTGCCCTATGCATCTGACCTGCGCCCACGAGATTTACTGCAAGTCCGTGAACATCATCCCATTTACAGTGCTATTGTCGATCCTCGTATTCAAATTTTCGTTCCGCGCATTCTTGATTGAACTTGCGTTATTTACAATTAGCATAAGTGCACAGCCAAAAGCGCAAATCACTAACGGAAAACGAAATCTCTACCTTCGGAACGGAAATTTTGATGCCAGGATCGACAATACTAAAAAGTATTCTATTATCCCAAAAAATCTCGCTGATCAAGTACTTGTCTGACTCCGTTTGGAGAGAAGAGTGGCATAAATACACAGTAGTCGTTGGTGAACTGCGCTACTGACTTCTGCCAGGAGAAGCCTTGACTTTCACGCAAGACACTCATTGTCCGTAGAGTTCAGCGGATGACTCATGAGCAAGTCGAGAAAGTGCATACTACCGTCTGCCGCTCTTCCTTCATCTTACCTTTCCTTGACCTTTCATGACCAAGCCCTTGGTCATTCCAATTACTTGGCCATCTGCCCAACGCTAACATTCAGCCGGACGCGGAACAACGGTCGATGCGACGTGGAGTGCCTGTCGGAGGATTGCGGACACGATGGAGGGGACTGTGGACCGGAACAGGGAGAGGAGCACCAACTGGTCAGCGAAATTGTGGTTGACCAAGACACAGCATTCCACCCGGTGAACAATGTGTCTAATAGCGAAACGACCACTATTTTTGAATTTTCTCAGGAGTGGCTGATTCAATCCATACCAAAATTGCAGAGCTTGTTGAAAGCATAGTGGCGAGCTTAAGCTTTTAAATTCATAATTTTTGGTTCACTGGTTCGCCTACAGGATCGGATCCTATGCGCGAAAACCGCTATTTGCTATTATTATGACACTTGGAATGCTGTGAAGATGTAGTCCGTTTGTTCTCATTTGTATTCCTCAGCTTACGCTTCACGGACTACATTTATACGCCGCTTTTGTTCCGAAATATATGAAAAAACGGACACGGAAAAAAATCTATTGTATTCTGCTGCAGATCGTTCTTGCTCGCACCTTTCTATCTTCGGTCGAGTTTATGGAAGGGTACGCCTACATACTGCACAACATGAGCAGATTGATCCAGTAAGTAATAAGTATTTATGAAAAATGGAATTTACCATGGGCACTACGTACCAAACTATCACGAAAGCACGGAGAAAATTCGTTTCAGCAATTGGTAGCTCCGCCCACAAACCTTTTTACCGTTATCATTGATTGTAAGTTAACGGCCCCCACCGACCAATTTCTACCCTATTCTTTTTGACATCATTGGATAGCTCTCAGTGTCCTGAGTTCCGAGTAAAAAGTGAAACTATGAAACTTTGCCGTTGCTTAGAAAAAGCTGTGCTAAGATTCCTCGCTTTCTGCGTCTCTTCATTCCTCTATTGTTTCTCATAATCAATTAACCTCACGTTAATTGGATGTAGATTGAAATGCATGAGATGGTCGGAGGGAGCTCGACAGGTTAAACGCCCGGGTAGAATCGGTTTCTGCTGATCGAATGAGTTTACAACGCCGTTTAGGTCGGAGGTCTGTATCATGGAGGACGAAATGGGTCTGATGATGTGGACGCGGGGCAGTGCCGGGCGGGGAGAGCGATTCACCGGAAAATCGGTTCGTTATTTACTTATTCATTTAATTAATTCCTAACTTCTGGGATGGCATGGTCAGGAAAAGTGTATGCGGTAAAAGTGTAAAAGTGCACATGAGTAAATCACCCGCAATAATTTTACTCCTGTGGCTTATGTTAATTCTACGTAATCGGAATAGCTATAATAGGATATAATGGGAATAGTTTCGTTGTCGATTCATCTTCTAAGGCAATCAATGTCTCCATCAGGCCCATCAAGCTAACAATTATATTTAGTGTAACAGCGTTCTTCCCACCTTTTACATTCCCTCTTCCTCTAGCGGCCGCGTGCCGCGTGGATCTCCCATAAACGCTACAGACAACTTCGGAGGCGAAATAATCTTCAATAAAACTTTTTTATTTTGTCTTTAGGAATAACAAGAAACATAAAATAATAATTTAAAAATTCAAAAAATTCGGAGTATGAAAAATAATTTTTCGTTCCGAGGGACGGGAGTACAGTGTAACGATTCCGTTTGGCTTGGCCCCTGTCTGCTAAATCCAGTACGACCGTCGTAGAGCGAAATTTAAAAAAAAATCATTTCTCGAATGCTATTATTTCTTGTGATTTTTCCTTTTCATTTTATGCTATTTTCGACAAAATCTTTCATATTATTGGAGGAAAACGAACGTTGAAAGAGCTGCGCATTTCTTTCCGCTGAACACCATAAAACTTCAGCCGGAGCCGGGGATTAGCCTAAGCTGGCATTTTGCCAAGAGAGTTTCACTGTATTTAGCGGAGTGCGCTGCAAAGATTTCCCAACGTTCGTTTTCCTCCAATAATATAAGCTTCACTTGAAAATCACATCCATGTCCCTTTAAGCTGTCCCGCAACCCTCTTATTAACAATAGTCACTCTTTATATCATAATGTGGTTCATACCAGGCAGTCTCATTTTCTGATTTTTGGTTTGAGCTTCACTGTTAGAACAACCATTCTCGGAACGAGAGGCCGTGCAAAGAGAGGAGAGCGCAGAGTGTAAATGAATCATCGACAATGCAACTGTTGTTAAATACAGCAGACAAGGGGCCATTTGCATTGTTTGGCATTGTCTTGCCGGGTTCCTAGGTACTTGCTGCTAAAACCAGTAGATAGATCGGATAGGTCTTTCGTCTAAGGTCCTCAGACTAAAGACCTCAGACCTTTACATCTGAATAAAATGACCTTTAGATAAATAAAAAATCAATACAATAAAAAGAATTCAGATCTCAACAAAATGCATTGGTTGCTCGCATACCAGCGGGGTCGAGGTGCTCTTCCTGGTCAACCGAACGGACTGCGACGCGCACTGCATCTCCGCCCTCAAGGACTCGTCCGCCCTCGGCATACGGGCTAAGATCATGCCCCTCAAGGTAGAATTTAGCTATTGTCTATCCTCATTCTCAAATTTGCATTCCGAGAATATTTAGTACGACTTCCGTTCCTTATCGCGTAAGTTTCGCACTTTTCGCTGTTTTCCTATGCTAATTGTAAGCAACCTATGTGGAACGAAAATATGAGTAGAAAAAGTTGAATGCTAGATACCATATGGCTTTGCTCGAATCCTCATTGAATTTCCCGGAACATGGATTTTCGATAGACTTCAACGTCCATCTTACAATTAGCGGCAGTGAATGCGCTAACCACAGCATTCCTAGCGTTCGATTAGCGAATGACGGATTCCCCTGCGATCTATCACCACTGTGGACAAAACAATTAGCCAAAATTCACTAATTTAACAACTTAGCTCCTCCCGATAAGTCCAAAGAGCTGCGACAATTTGGTGAAGATTCATTCAGCCATAGTGGAGCAAATTTTAAAATTAGTTGTCTATTCGCTATTACACACTTCCCCTTTCGGTCGGAATGCTGTGTAACCGATAAACGAAAACCTGATATGCAGATCGCGTCACGTCACGACAGGCTGATGAATCGTTTGGCGTGCTCCACCTACCTCATCCATCTCAATACTACCGTAACCTCGTCTACGTCAACTACTACCGTAACCTCGCCTACGTCAACTACTACCGTAACCCGATCGATTTCCACTACCTCAGTTCCCTCGACGTGAGTTCACTCCTACATAGGCACACAGTCGTTGTCAGCGAAATTTCCCTCTCGAGCTGAAGAATATTTCCGGAGGGTTACTTTGGGAACTTTTGTTCGGTGAACAAAACATTATCTAATTTCCTCTCCTCTGATCAGTCCCGAATCTCTAATCTTTAATCTCTCAATCTTAATTCTCCTGTCAGGTCCCCTCCTCTGGATCTCCACAAGGCGACCTTCCCCGCTCGCTCCATCAGCCCCACCAAACTGTCGCTGCTCTTCCTCACTGCTCTCGTAGCCCTCTTCGCCCTTGTCTGCATCGCTCGTTCCATCGCCAAATCTCGCTCCCACAAGCGCTTCGTCGAGAATGAGATTGTCCACTTCAGCAAGCTGGAAGAGGACGACGTTATCTGATCGCAAACCAACATCACTAAAACGAACTCGGGGGGGGGGGGGGTTTCAGAAATCATTCCAGTCTTACATAATTGTATGTAATTTTGTGACTCTGCTATTTTTCCTTTCAGTTACCTGTATGTAAAGTTGGCTTAGCTAATGATAACCTGCTTCAAGTGATCCTCAGTGGGATCTTTGACGAGTGTTTTTTCGCCACACTATATGTAAGACGTTTCAGAATATAATACGATTTATCGGCATCACACAAAGAACAGGATCATTAAATTACTGTGTCATCTATCTACTTTACAAATCTCCTTGTTCTCAGCTGGACTTTATCGGCTCTCCGAAATCCTTGAACTGTGCGGCCATGAAGCGAACGAAGGTCCGGCGGGGAATGAGGCTGAAGTGGAGGTGCTAGAACCTCGGAGACGCCAAACATATCAATTAGGGTTTGAAAACCAAGCGCGATTAGCCTATTTATCGCCTGACTCTCTTCATTCTTCCATGTTCCCTATTATTCTCTCGGTCTCATAATGCAATTAAAAGGTTTGGTTTTCAAACCCTAGTATCAATGATTATAGATTCTCATGGCGGTTTTGCTTTGTGTACTGCACAAATACTCCAAACCACACAAAGAATAAAATGATATTGTCATCAGAATGCCTAGATCCCAGGTGCCTCATAGGGTTCAAAAATCAACTGCGATTTGCGAATTTGTCATCTGATTCTCGTCGTTCTGTCATGGCTCTCATCAAGCTCTCGGTTCAATAAAAAAAAGACTTGTCCGACCCCTTGAGCGCGTAAAGTACGCAGGCGAAGCGGGGCAGGATGAGGATTGAGAGTTCGCGGAGAATCGCATCCTCAGCCATATCAGCCACGTAGTCCGCCTCCATGATCAGACGGGGCTGGAATCTGGAAGGGGAACAGCCTCGGGCCTTAAAATGGCCCCTCCGGCTTGCGCCGCTCAATCAAGCTACCCGTTTTCTCCCAGAAAGAGTGTTAAACGGACGATGACAAGCGATCTAGTGTAGGAAGAGAAAAGGTACCTTTCCTTCTATAACACTCATCCTTTCTTATTCCTTTGCTATTTCAGTATTTTTACTCATGTGGTAAACTAGCACCACAAGAGTTAAAATACTCATGTGGTACTGCTATTCATCTTGCTTTAATTTCTGTTTTCACCAACGTGAGACAGTCGAGAATGCCGGAGCGGAAGAAGGTCGGGCAGATCATCGTAAATCTGAAGTAAACTGTGGTCCTCCTTTTTCATCTCTCTCGCTGCTTTTCGTTATTTTTCTATCTTATATATCGTGGCGATCTATCGACGAAATTGTGTGTATCAAATGAAAGAGCGCACAAGCTGTAGGCATGAGTGCACGAACTATCAAACGGAGTTTTTTTTCATAAGTAATATCTAAGCTTCTATCTCCCATTGTACAACAACCCTTATCACTCTGTCAATACCTCTTACGTATTCGTGCCCAAGCTAATGCTTATCTGTTATCGTGAAAAGTAACTAATCATCGGAGAAGCTATTAATAGTTCATGTAAAATCCGAATGAGCAAGAGCAAGAGCTGTCTGCAATATGTTAATTTTCTGTAAGCACAAGGACACAGTGTTCTGACAACAGTGAAAATGTTAAGCGAACGAGATGCCGAAAAAATAACCTTGATTTCGGTTGGAACTCTCGCACGGAAAACACCGTATCCTAAGCATTTTGGCTCGTTCACTTAACATTTCGAACGCTGTGAGGAATTCACAAAGTAGTAGGTTCCATAATGAAGTTGGATGGTTGCTGTATCCTTACACATAATATGCATAAGCCCATACCCCCTAGCTTCAAGTCTTGTTATAACGGTTATGAAACGTAACCGAAAACTTGCTTCTCTAAACGGTGGACTATTGACGAAAACGTTCAGTCAGTAATCTCATGCCTACTTCGTCTACACACTCTCCATGACGCTTCGCCCTCTCGTTGTAACTATCTAAGAGCGATACAACTGAACGTTTCCCTCAACCATGGTAGTGAGAGAGATGGCAATTCGCGTTCCATTTCCCACTCCTTTCCACGCTCCTCTCCCCACTCCGTGTTCCACCCCATCACGGACAAATATTATATTACATTATATCAACCGTAGCTTGCCCACTCTACCGTATGCCGTCCTTGCCAATATACGACATCTCGTGCTCCAGTCCCTCCTGGAAGGCAACGGCCGCGAATTTCGACGAGGAATACGCGATCGCATCTGCAAGGGGAACCGATCACAGACCACTCCTTGATAACACGCATCATCCATATCACTGACAAGTGTGCAAAAGGGTAAACATCTTGTTTGCGAGTACTATTATGCCATCAATGTTCTAAAGATAACATCGACAGGAACTAAAGACCTAAATGTTCTTTAGAATAATGGGGAAAATCTCAAAACTTAATTATGATTATACCGGATTAAAGGGTCCCTTCAATCATCTCATTCATTTCAAGAGATAACCAATTAAGAGCGGTTGATTGATTGTGAGAGACAAGAGAGGAATGAAGAGACGCCAGACAGCGCGAGAAATCTTTGCACAGTTTTTTCTCGGCAACGGCGAAGTTTGAACAAAAAAGGAGAGAGTATGAGACTCAGGACATTGAGAGCTATCCACTATTTTTAAAAAAGGTGTATAGTAGATATTGCCTGGAGGGGCCCTTTAACTTACCCGGACCGCATGCCAGCAATCCAGCAAACGACGCTATCGATACGATGTGGCCCTTATTCTGCCTCATCATCGGCTCGATCACCTCGCGGGTAGTCTATGAAAAAATATTTTTCTTGGAAATCATAGATTATGATGAAGCATTATACATAATCATGATCATAATGAAACAAGTGATGATCCAAAGCTTAGGATATCTGCAATCTGGGGAAGTCAGAAGTGAAAGTGCAAAACTAGGGCATCGATTCGGCGAAATAGCAACAAAGAATGAATGAAGAGATGGATATTTGCACGATTAGGTAGATTCAACTTACAAGTGAAAATGAAATTTCTATCGCAATTTTTATCACTTAAAAAGTTTCTAAATACGTACCGTAATCTGTAAAATATCAGTGCTTACTAGGGAGCGGGAAACGGACCTCATTTTGTTCGGTTATGTTTTCATGTCTCTTTATGAACAGCTGTTGTCCATACGGGCAAGCTTATGAAAAACATGAAAATGGTCCGTTTCCCGCTCACAATGTTCTAAATGTTAAGCGAACGAGCCATAATGCTTAGGATACGGTGTTTTCCGTGCGAGAATTCCTACCGAACTCAGGGTTATTTTTCGGCATCTCGTTCGCTTAACATTTTGACTGTTGCCAGAACATTGTGAATGCCTACCCAATAGTGGCTGAGCGCGTTCACTTCCATCAGCCGCCTCACGTCCCTTTCTTGCATGTTCACGAACTTCGCACCCACGCCGATGCCCGCGTTGTTGATGAGCATGTCGACGGGGCCGAACTGAACTCGTGCATTATTGACGGGAAATCCGTCACTAAACGTCGTTCCTACTTTGGGTGGACTCTCTTCGTAGCGCACCACTCCCTTGTCGGCAAAGGGAATTTCTTTACCTTGACCTTCCCTACTAGATGATATTCAGACTATATAAAATAAAAATAAATAATAAATAAATTTAACCAAATTAGCATATCACAAAGCGATAATCAAGGGTAACCTTAGCCACAGCTGTCGCGACAGCCTCCTTGATGGCCTGTTGATTGGTAACGTCGACGATGCCAGTCAGAACCTGCATGAGCAGAGGCAACTCATTCATCGCCATAACTATAGTAGATTGAAACGATCCCCGTCGTAAAATCATTTCGAATATAAGGCGAGAGAATGTGCAAAGGTGAGAGAATTAGACTCATTTTGGAACGAAAGAAACTGACGGATCGCCGTTTATTCCACTATAATAGAGGCGTGCACGAAAGTTCTTTTGCACAATATGTTTCACTAATTTGGTGACGAGACAAGTTGCGGTTATGAATGATGTATGAAACATAAGCATCAAAAGAACTCTCATGCACAACTCTAATAACTAAGCAACGTCCTCATTCCTCGCTTTTTGCGCATCATCTCAAATGTTATATTTCACGAAAAAAAAGTTCCGTTAGTAAACTCATTCGTACTTTGTCTGGGTTTTCACAGCAGTTACGCTACAGTATCAGGAAATTTTGGTTTTATTGAATAACTTTTCTAAATGAGTTTTTTCGGATCTAATGACCAGTTTTTCCACGTTCCTAGATCACTTGGGGCACTGAATGGTGTATTCGGTTATACCATAGGACCTATCAGGAAATGAGAAACTGCTCAAAATGTACTTTTTCTGAATGTACTGCTGCAACTTCTGTGATTCTTCTCGTGCCGCATTTTTCCCTGCCCTAATCTCCCCGCCACTGACATTTCCCATGAGCGCGCACTGTCTCCGCGTCTCCTCCAGTCCGTCCTTGCTCAGATCCCACAGCACGAGATTGGCCTTCCTTCGCGAGAAGCGAAGGGCCAGCGACCGGCCCAGACCACTCGCAGCGCCCGTTATCAGAATCGTCTGCAACGACGGTCTGGGAGCACTCCTACGATTACCGTAGTTGCTCCAAATATTATAATAGGCTCATTGCAACCCCTTTTTCGACCATTCGAATCTTCAACCGGATTCTAGTTCGGGATTGCAATTTATCTAAGTGAAAAATGTAAATTATGTATGCATTCCCACCTGTCCCTCCACGTCTTTGTACCTTCCCCATCCACGTGGAGCGCAATTCGCCCACAAGGCCATCGCACAGTCCTGAAAACCGCAATTACAAAGTAATAACTAGAATTCTAACGTCCTGAGTGAATAGTACGAGTAAAAGTTGATGGGATTAGCATTAGCAACAGTCGTCAACATGTATTCAACCTACCGCGAGAAATTGCGCGATTCCTTTGAGAACGAGAAGGATGGAAAGGGCTACGTTGAGTGCGATTCTGTAATATAAATGCAATCTACGAGATTCCAGAACATCCAAAAATAGAAAAAGAACAAAAAAGAAAAACAAAAACAAAAAAACAAAGAGAAACTAACTGCGCCGGGTCTCTTTGCTCCGTTTGTGGCTGCTGTCCTCCGCTCTCTTTCTTCGCTTTCTTCGCGTCTCTGGCCATCTTCAAGTTTCGTAATTATTTAGACTAGCAGAACTACGCCGTACTCGGCGATCCACGAAGCGTGCTGCGGTCGCTCTGCTTACGTGGTCCAGGAGCGAAGCTTATGTGGACCCCATAAGCAGGGCTCCTACAGCACCACGGACTCAGACAGGACGTATCTGACCCATTGAACTACTCGCGTTGCGGTCACGTCGCGGAAATTTGCATATGAACTTATTGGTCTACTTCTGCTTACGTAAAACGCGTCGAGATTTCGGTTATTTGCTCAAATCTCTACTTATTACATGTTTTCGATGGCTATTACACATGCGAACTGCAAAAAGTTCGACTTTTGACTGAAAGGCTTTTAAAAGAAGGAGGAACTGCGACGTACATTACATAAATCGTTTTGCTGTAT
>LS890363.1:11556-57586 GCA_900490955.1 Micoletzkya japonica | reverse complement strand
AGAGGCTTAGTCTCTCAAGAGATAGCCCAATCCATAGTGTTCGGTAAGCACTAAAACCCGGATCTGGTTGTGAAATAGCATGACACTCGTTCTCGACGAATTCCGCAATTCATGGCACAATCTATGGTTCATTCGACGCGTAGGCACGGGAACTTCTTATTTACGGAGAAAAATTTCAGCCGCTACTGAAATACAAAAGCTATACTCGAAAAACTAGTAATCTTATTAAACGCTGCGTTTAGCAAAGCTTCACCCGCTGCACCAAACTACTGTATTCAAATCGCGCTCTCTCGCTCTCAAAAATTTGACTGCAGATTTCTGAATGCGTCTTTCGCCCTTTCTGTCTGAGTCCGTGAGCACGCTTCACGGATCACCTAAGCTTTGGTGTTAGGCGGGGGTGGGCCCACTGCTCTCAATACACCTCAACTACATTAGTTTATCTTTTTCACGACATAGGCACGGCTTCCGGAGGCTCAATGCATACATATGAAAGGATCACGGTTGAAAGGATCAACCGCGCGCGAGGAAGAAATCAGAGTCGAATAAATGCAATACTTTGAATCAAGCAAGGAGGAGGCGAAAAAGCGCGGAATGAAAGGTCAAGAGCGAAACCCAAGCGTGGAGCATTAGTATGAGGCTGCCCTTGTTGGCCGGGACACAGAAGTTCGGAACCCGCAAGCGGACATCGCATTTTGCCAAAGTGCCCTCGAAAAAAGTAAAAAAAATCAAGTTTTTCTCTGATGATTTTTGACCTAAAATGATCCCCGAGTTCTGAAACGTATTCTGAGAAAAGTAGAAGATTTTTTTAAAAATTCAAAAATATCTATTTTCTCAGCCAGTTTTCAAAATTTACAAAAAGCAAAAAATTGTCCCGAGGCGTGAAGATTTGAATTGCGGTTTTCTAAGAACTTTTTTCTAAAATTCGCAATTCTAAAGGAAATAATCGACCTACGGACAGACAGACACACACACAAACGGACAAAATTTTCAGTGATTTGCTATTACAGGTTCCACGGGATTTGTCCACAAAAACGGAACGATTTAATATTATTGAAGGAAAGCGAACGTTGAGAGAGCTGCGCAGTTCTTTCCGCTAACCACCGTGAAGCTTCAGCCGGAGCCGGGCTTTAGCCTAAGCTGGCACTTTGCCAAGAGAGTTTCACTGCATTTAGCGGAGGGCGCTGCAAAGATTTCTCAACGTTACTTTTCCTCCAATAATACTTTTGATTGAAATAACAAACTATTCCCGCTGATTACGCAGTCCAATTCACTCCTGACGTGTTACTATGGCAGAACTTAATAGAATTGCAAGAAATTTGGAGCCGGAGTAGTAGATCAGCGCGCGCATTTGCATAGACAGTTCGAAATCGTTTGCGTACTTTTTGTTAACTTTAGTGGAACTTGTAATAGTAAGAAGTAAATTAGCCTCCCATATTTGCATATAATAACATTGAGACTAATCGCGAGAAGAATACGAATTCTAGCATGGAGCAATGACGAAGGACACAGATAACCTGCAGATAAGGACGAAGGAGGGAGAAAGCACGGTTGTGAAGCCATTGATAAGAGTGGTTGATTGGACTGAGGGAACAATGGTCAAGGGGAGATTGGGAATAAATTTGACGTTTTGCTTGGAACAAATATTAGCAGACAACCGGAAGCATTTCATTTTTTTCGCTCAAAAACGATTTTGTTATTTAGAATGCGGTTGTGTGGATATTCACATTTTCCGTACTATAATCCATCGTTTCCACTTGTTCTACCTACTGAAGTTCCTCCTATCTTTGTTTTCACTCAACCGAAGTTGATCTTGCTCTAAAATCAGCCAACCGTAGAAAACGATCAGCCACTGATTTTAGAGAATTCGAGAAAGTTAGATCTAGCTGCTGCAGATACTTCACAGATAAATCGCGTGTAAATACGAATGATTATGAACAAAATATATGTGGAATCTAAGTGATTTGTCGATCATTTTCACTTGAAACGTACATATTACATGTGCAACACTAAAGCGTCCCTTCCATTCCATTTCCCCCTTATCAACGATCAAATGTTTGTGCGTCAAACCACTCTCTCTCTCTCGCTCTCCACACTGCGAATAACACCATCGTCTCACTGTTGCTCCTGTCCCTCAGTTCTGCAGCTCCCATCAGATAAAAAGTCGAACGGGAACGCGTCTAGGCCGGTGGCCAACTCAGTTCTCTCGTCCATTTGGCGAACTACTAATCGTTCAATCCCGGTCTCGATACCGAATATGATCCTGAATCCCGAACGCCGCGGAATTGATCCGATGGGTTGATATTAGAGTTATGCAATCGACTCATTTTGATGCTCATGTTTCCTGCATCGTTCATAACCGCGACACGATCAAAAAGAATGAAACATTGGCTAAAAAGACTCGATTGCAGATCTCTAGTTGATATCTACGCCTTTGATTGCTCGCAATTCAACGATTCATGTAGCTGTGTCAGTTTCTGCAAATATCTCATTTCGCATTCACCAAATTTGTGGAATACGACGAACAATCGCTGGATCTGACACTGAGTGCAGTGCCCTCCAATCTCACAAACATCGTACTAATCGTGTTTTGACCATCATTTCTGCGCCTCTTCCACGAATGATTCGCATCGTGGAAGTGTCTCCTTCACTCATGTGACAGTAATCATGCCACGATTTTCACTATTTAGATCATTCTCAATGCGGATTGCATCATAATTATAGCGGCTCCGTGTTTTTCGAAAAGTCTGGAAAACCGAAGAAAGTGCTCGGATCGCGCATGCGGTCCAACCTGGTTTGGGTAAGGGGGGGAAAGGGAAGGGATAGGAAGGGAAGGGAAGGGAAGGGAGGTTTGAGAGGGGAAAGAGTGAAAGTGTTCGGCTCTTCGCCACTGGACATTTCATCGTCCCCTCTTCCCCTTGCCTATCTCATGCTCTCTGTCTCCCCCCCCTCTTCCCTTCTCCCTCCTCCTTACAACCTGGTTCCTCTCGCGATAAGACAATCTCTCTCTCTGCCTGTGTTCACCGTAAACCCTCGTCGATCCCGTGATTCCCCTTTTCGGCCCACAATTTCTACGCTCTTCTTTTGTTTTGGTAACACCCCGCGTCCAGTTCCTGTTCCACGGCGCATCAACACACGCATGTTTCAACACTTTTCTCCCGCATTTCCTCGTCGTTATTCCCGTTCTTCCGCTAGATTGGCTCACATCTGATTACAGGCAAAGGATTCTCTAGCGCTATAGCATTTCTATTTCGTAGAAGAGTCAGTTCAATTGCTATGTTTCACGTATCATTCAAAAATCTGGTCTCGTCGCTAAAAATATTAAAAACGAAATGCTCCATTCCAGTGTTCCGTCTCCGCGTCTCCTCTTATTCACCGCTTTCCCTTCCCTTCTCATTCCTCTCCATCGACTCACAGAATGCAGTTGTCACGCATATTGTATAGAACCTACAGCACTGCAATGTACCTGGCATTCTCATCTTTTAGCAGCATATCTTTACTCCCGCTCTGCAAGAGCTGCATGTCATTCTGCCCTTGTCACTGTCATTGTCACTGTCACTGTCACTGTCATCCCTTGCAGAATGAAGATAGCGGTGATCGGTCAGTCGGCCTTCGGCGTCGACGTCTACAAGGGCCTGCGGGCGGAGGGCCACCAGATCGTCGTCGTCTTCACCATTCCTGATAAGAATGGACGCGAGGACCTGCTGGGTACGTGTGTTTAGATACGCTTAGATTTTAAATATTATATCATATTCTAATCCATATAATTGTGCATGAGACGGACGGGTATTTGATTACCTCAAAAAGAAGTTTATAGATAAATACCGAGCTAGCTAGCATACAATGGGGCGCTGCAAAGAAAATGTTGTACTCGCTTTTGAATTTTCCTGTGTACCCTTGTACACCTAAAGGCCCCCTCCGACCACTTTTTGACCATATGCTTTTTCGACATCATTGCATAGCTCTCAGTGTCTTGAGTTTAAAAAATGTAGAAAGCATGAACTTTCGCCATTGCTGAGAAAAAGCTGCTCAAAGATTTTTCTCGCAGTCTGCATCTCTTCATTCCTCTCTTGTCTCCCACAATCAATCAACCGCACGTTAATTGGTTGTACCTAGAAATGAATGAGATGGTCAGAGGGGGCTACATAAGGACAGATTTACGGGCTTTCTCGCTTTGGCTGTCGGGTTCGTAAAATATTATCATAGGGATGCAATAAAATAAAGTGAATACTTTCAGCCCTGGAGGCGGCCAAGGACGGCGTCCCCGTGGAGAAGCCTGCCCGCTGGCGCAAGAAGAACCCCGAGGGCAAGCTGGTGATCATCCCCGAACTCCTCGAGAAGTACCTCTCGTACGGCGCCGAGCTCAACGTCCTTCCGTTCTGCACGCAGTTCATTCCCCTGGAGGTGAGCTAGATTCGGAGATTTTATTTATTTATTTGTCAAATATTTATTTATCAATGAGGTGTGCGATACCGAAGTGGACGAGGGAAAGGAAAACTTATTTTTTTAAATTTCATTTACGCCTAACAATAAGCATGCGGTAAAGCAATGATAGTTTGATCATATCGTTCGGTTCATAAATTGTAAGTATATGCCATAATGAGATGATTGATTTGATAAAATGGTGGTTTCCCTATATTTTTATCTGCCACAGTTCAGTTTTTTATCTACCTTGCACCTAACATGCTCTTTCTTTGTTTTCTTTCTTTCTTTCTCTTTCTCTTTGCTCAGGCCGTATCCTTGTAATGCTTCTAACCCAGCGTAAGCGGAATGCGTCTATAGACTGACAGTATACTGAAGGAATCTTTTCGTCAATAACATGAATAAGTTGTATTCCAACTCCAACAATGAACACTAAAATCAAGCAGAACAACACTCGATTTACCACGAGACAGTCAGTCATTAGAGTCATTCCTACGTTGTCTGCGCTCTCTTCATACTGCTTCGATCTCCCCGTCGCAAAAAAATAGCAATGTGTCGACTGACGGACAACATTTTCCTCAATGGTTCGAACTCATGGTACGACACCAACTTCGTTCTTAAAGGGCCCCTCCAGGCAATATCTATCATATGCATTTTTTGACATCATTCGATAGCTCACAATGTCCTGATTCTCATACTCTCTCCTTTTTTGTTGAAACTTTGCCGTTGCTGAGAAAAAGCTGTGCAAAGATTTCTCTCGCTCTCTGCGTCTCTTCATTCCTCTCTTGTCTCTCACAATCAATCAACCGCTCTTAATTGGTTATCTCTAGAAATGAATGAGATGGTTGGAGGGACCCTTTAAGTGGCCATTTTCGCCTTTCCATTCTTTCCTGTTCCTAATGCGTCATTTTCCTCTCCATTTTATCATTGTTCTTATTCGCACTTTCTTGTGACTTGCATAAACTATCTATCTATCTAACTGTCCCACTCTGCTGTCTGGTGTCTTCTGGCTACAAAATAGAACCGTTCTTGCACTAGATATCGAAAACCGGTTAGGGCGCGTGCTCCTCCAAATGACCCGAAATTCTCTGCACATCTTGTCATTGGATATGCCGCACGTCGTGACATGGAGCACTTATTGAGAATTTGCTGAAAGAAGAGCAGCTATATAGTCAGACTAGTCCTGTCAAGCACGACGCTCGATAATGTAACTCAAAACTAAAAAAAAAGAGATTGTAGATTTCAAAATAGATCGATATAATGAGCTTTGCAGGTAACGGAGGCCCCGAAATTCAAGTCGATCATCTACCATCCGTCGATCCTTCCCAAGCACAGGTTAGATAGATAGAAACGTAGATCACTCGGGGAGATAGAATAGAGAGAGAAATGAGAGGGGATACCCAAGGTCGATCGGGGGAAAGAGGAAGAGTGGACAATACGGAACGGTAAACGGAACAAGTTTTCGGCTACGTTTCATAACCCTTTTGTAAACGGCTATTAGGTTGATAGATCGATGGATATCATGAAGTTGTGAACGCGAGGAAACAAAATCACAGGATAAGGAGAAGGAAATATGAAGCTTAGAGATAATGTTGCATTGTTCATACAGTCAAGCTTATGAAACGTAGACCATGGACATGATAATAAAGATGGCCCGGTTCCCGCTCCCTTGAGGGTAACTAATAAATATATGCGCGAATCATGGGATAAGTCTGATAATATTCTACGAGTCTTGCAAAAATACCCATTCTCGCGAAAGAAATTCGCTACCGCAATCGGATTCCTGCAATTTTTGGGGAGCGTCCGGATTTCCGCAGATAGCCCTATTTGCGGGAAAACTCCCGATGCGAAATTCGTACTCGTTATCCTGCCAAGTTGAAGACTAGAATCAACAATATAGTGAAATAAAAAGATGCGTCAGTAAATCATTGCTAATATCGGACGAGAGAGTGTGCAAAACTGACAAGAGCATTAGACCCATTTTGGAACGAAAACAAAGGACGGAGCGGTTTATTCCACTACATATAGATACTTATACAGAGGTGCGTCGGCCATCAACTGGACCATTATTGACGGCGACGAGGAGGGCGGCTTCTCCATCTTCTGGGCGGACGATGGACTCGACACCGGACCCATCCTGCTCCAGAGGACCGTCAAGGTACGGTAGGGGGAATATGCAAATGTGCCCCCGCCCCTTAGATAGATTAACGCGATTTTACAAGCTAACTATGTAATCATATGCATGATGAGCACAGTATATTGTACCAACAAAAAGGAGGGTACTGTAATCGAATCGCAAACTGACTCGATCTGGCCCCCCCCCCTTTGCAGATCGAAGAGAACGACACGCTGAACACGCTGTACAAGCGGTTCCTGTACCCGGAGGGCGTCACCGGCATGGTATTGCATACAATTTCCCAAACTGAATGGGGAAATTTCGCCCTCCCTCTGCTGAATTCTGTGGGGAAATATTCCCCAGGGTTGAAAATTTCGCTTTGTGTAGAAAAAGGAATACACAATCGTTCCGCTTGTATCCCAGCTTCCGCTTCCTTTTGAGTAATATCTAGTGGCGAGTAATGCTACCATATAACGGAGTGGTACCGCTTCAAAGTACGAAAAATCTGCTAAGCAACGTAACTCATAAAATCGAATTATACGTTCAGATTTTCGTTACTATATTTAGCCCGTTTGGTTACGTTTCACGCTCCATATAAATGCGGATTGTGTGCTCGTGGTTTGATTCCCATACCGCAAGCGCGAACGCCATAAAACATTCTGGAAAACGATGTCGAAAATCGCTATGTTGCTGACCTTCCAGGATTGCAATTAGGAAATTTCAAAAATGTAAAAAAATGTTAAAAAAAATATTTAGGTCGAGGCGGTCCGCCTGATCGCCCAGGGCAAGGCTCCCGTTCTGGTGCAGGTGAGCGTTTAGGGAGCGGAGAACGAACCAAGCGTTCGGTTATACTTCTTGCAAATGTTGAGAAAAATGTTGCTTATATGTAGAGTGAACAAGCTCAAATGTATGTTTTTACCTATGTTTGATATAATATTGTTTTTGCACGGAATTCAAAACATTGTGCTTTACAAATAACAGTTACAGGTAGTTTCATCAAGCATAGCCAGTAGAAACATGGCATGTCCGTGACGCGCCTACACTCTAGTTTGGTCCCACCCAATTGCCCCCGCTTTGTAGCCCGAGGGCGGTACGTACGATGCGCATATTACGGCGAAGCCGGAGCTGGCGGAGGTCAAGTGGACGGAGAAGAACCAGCGACAGCTGCACAACTGGATCAGGGGCAACGACAAGGTCCGGCTAGACTACGCTTCTCTTCTTGACGCTTTTGCTCGGTTATGTTTCCCACTTTCATAAATACCGGGGCATGCCTACAGAGTGCATAAACACTGAAACGTAACCGTGGAAGCGTCAAAAAGACAGCCCTAGTCTAGATTATGCTTTAGAAAATGTCTATAATAGTTATTTTTTATCTCAATAGTAGAAAGAAGAAGCGCTGTCTGCTTTCCTACCAATACCCTTGCTCTTCATCGCAGAGCAAGATCATGAACTTGCAAATATATTCAGGAAATCAGAAAGATATTACCTTTCCCAGTCTAGGAGTGCACTAGTCGACCGGAAAACGCAGTAATGCATAACAGTAAACTCACACCACTTCACTCTCTCGTCGTAAGTAGGAATTATCAATTTCAGCAACTATTTAGTGTGGATAAAGAATGAATGAATGAGGAACTATTCTTCACAGCAATACCTAGCCTTGGTCAGGTTCCGGGCGCGTGGTCCCTCTTCAACGGAGAGAAGGTCGCCTTCTTCGGGAGCACGCTGTGGAAGAGGAAGAAGCTGCCCGAAGACTACAGGGAGATCGCGGTCAAGGAGGTAGGAAGCACGTGAAAAACACATGGCAAGCCACCATCTCATTGAGATTCATGGATGACCGATTTGCTCATTTCGTATAAATCCGAGATCGCAGGCATATTTTCGTACACTGTTGAGCTTACTCACTGTAGATTTGCTCATAGGGGGGGTTCGTGCCGAAAACGCTTGTAGGCAGCACGCTCACTACCGGAGTATTAGTAAAACACTACAGTATCCTACCGTAATCCCTCCTCTTCCCAATCCAGGTCCCGGGCGGAAAGGTATACGCGCACGACGGCGGTCTGTTGCTGCCCGCTAACGACGGCAAATTCGTGAGTCTCTGAGGAGTATCGCAAACGGAACTGACGGACCTTTGCACAATCCCCCTTTTAAATCAGTGTGCACAAAACATTTAAGAGGCACAACATCAAAACCGATCATCTGAGCAAAAGCAAAGTTCTGCCCAACAGTTAGATGTTACGGTCGCAGTTGTATCCGGTATTCGAAGGTCTCATAGCGAGATGCATCGTTGAAGGTAAATGTGGATACGGTGAAAGTCGGCACGAAAACGATCAATGCGGCTAATTTCGGCCTGGAAGAGGAGAAGGTACTTTATTTTTGAAATCATTGTATGATATCGCTTCATGCCTGTGCATGTAGATACATTATTATTTTTTAATTTAGGGGGCGGTGATCGAACTGACGGAAGAGGAGAAGAAGGTCGTCGACAAGATCAAGGTGAGGTACTGACGGAAATGTTCCATCAGTTTTATCTCCCTGCACTCTCTTCATACCGCTTCGCACGAATTAGGAATGAGACAATTGACAGCGCATTTTTTGCCATAGCTGTTCGCCAAGGAGATCGCCATCTAAGTAATGCAAGCGTTGGCAGTTATACACTGTGCGAAAATTCCCTAGCACACGGCACCACTGTGAAATTACTCTAGCGGGCTAGGGTAATTTCACTCATTCCCCAAAAACAGTAGGGGGAGGCGGAAATGTTAGGGTATTTTCACGCTGGTGCCGTATGGTGGAGAATTATTCCCCAGCGGGGTAGGGAATTTTCGCTCAGTGTAGCCACAATATTCTATACCTTTGGAAAGCGAAAATGACTAGGGCATCACCTTTCTTGAGTCCCCAAAAGCCCTAAGTGTAGGATTGATGTTAGCTTTAGGGTCTATCATGATGCCCTTCTTTTCCCATTCCTAATAATTTATTCGTCGTGCGCTGCACACCGATCTACCGTATTAGGAAATGTCGGAATGATTTTTCGCTTTGTAAAGGTTTTGTATTGCGGCAGAACACTGTGCATGAAGTAGCAAGAATTGCCATAGGTAAATATATATATATATATATATATATATATATATATATATATATATATATATATATATATATATATATATATATATATATATATATATATATATATATATATATATATATATATATATATATATATATATATATATATATATATATATATATATATATATATATATCAGTTAGCTTGCGATAATCACAGCCCTTGCAGGCCATCTGGGAGGGCATTCTGAAGCTGAGCGTCAACGACGAGACGGATTTCTTCGAGAACGGAGCCTCTTCAGCGGACGTCGCCCGCTTGGTGGAGGAGATTCGCTTCCATACGGGAGCTGAGCTCGAGAATACGCACGTGAGACAGTATCCTACCGTAATCCAATTCCCCAATCATACCTGAAATCTCTGCCCTTCAGAGAAATCGCCTCCTTTTTGACGATATGTTTCGTTGTGTTTTTAGTGGCCAGACTGCGCATTCCTACTTTCTCTGCACTCTCTTCATGCCGCTGCTTCGATCTCTCGTCCGAAGTAGGAACGAGGCGACTGGCGGAACATTTTCCCCAATCAAATTATTCCCACAAAGGCCGGTCGATCCTTACGCCAAAACTCATGCACCAACTTCACGGGCAAGCGAAATTCCCCCCTAGGAGAAACGAGATTAGGCACGGAACTCCGTGTGGTCGAGTGGCGGTGTGATTCGGAATTCTCAGACATAACCATCTTCAGATCTACTCCGGCCCGACCTTTGGCGAGAATATCACGGAGATCGTGAAGGCGCTGAGGGGCGGATCGGGCGTTGCAGTGACCTACGATGCCGTGAGTGCCCTAGAGGCTTTCCTTTTCCTTTTAGATTTTTTTTCTTTTAGAGATCGGTTCCTTTTCGACGCTATGTTTCGCTGTTTTTGGTGGCCAGACGCGCGTCGCGGTTATGAATGATGCGTGAAGCATGTGCATCAAAAGGAACCGCATTTTAAAGGGACATGGAAGCCAAAAAAGATTAGCTTTCATATGAAAGTTTATCGCCTAAATAATATAAAAACCAAAAGCAGAATGCACAAAAATGCCTACTTCGCGAGATATAAGACCCCATGAGATAAACAGAAACGGTGACATCCCGCTGCCGCGTGACATTCTGGCGCCACCGTGGCTGTCGGAGATCCACGGTGGTATCCAGGATGTCACAAGGGCCTGCAAAGTGGGAAAAAATCGTTTCCCAGCCAAGGCGCAGTCTTACTGCGTTTAGCGCATAGTAACGAGGCAAATGGCAGCTATTCACGGAACAAATAAATATTTCTCGTTCCAGAAATTTTTTAAAAATATTGTTTACATGCTATTATCTTTTTCATCGTCTAAGAAACATATTTTACAAGGATTACCATATTCGGTTTCAAAAAATTTCTCGCTTCCATGTCCCTTTAAACCTCTGATGTACTCGCTATCTAGACAACTGGCGAAAGTGCAAAATGCACAACGTGCAGCATTTTCCAATTTGAAACTGCAAAAAAAATCCCCCCCATGTTGAATTCTGGGATCTACAGCAGACAGACCAACCAGCTTCTCTGCAGATCGAGGGCGAAGCCTTCTCTTACATGCAAACTTGCATGATCAACAGCGAATTCGTTATCCTCTTGATGTCAATTTGAATTCTGGGATCCACAACAGATAGACCAGCTCTTATTTAGATCGAGGTCGAGGCGAACGGCCTCCAGCTCAAGTTCCCGCATGACTTGTTCATCGACGGAAAGGTTTCCCTCAGCTCTTAGTTCATCCTTATTTTTACCGCTGTATTAGAATTCGTTTTCCTGGTTCAATCGTGTGCATTGCTTACGATCCGTAACTGCCTTGGTCAGCTATTATAGCAGAACAATGCAAATTGTTCTTGACAGGGGTTACATAGTGAGCCTGAAACATAAACCGTCCTTGTCAGTTCGTCCCTTCGCACTCGGGTCGCTACTACGACACGATCAACCCCGCGAACGAGCAAGTCATCTGCAAGGTCGGAATTACCCCACGGGGAACTGGCTCATCTTGAGGAATTGCCAATCGAATCTAGAAGCTATTTCCCATTTCCAGAACGTAGTAATATCTCGAACAAAGAGTTGTACACACTCCCCTTCGCGGCTAAATGTATGTATGAACATCCTCAATTTTCTAGGTGGCCAAGGGAGACAAAGATGACGTTAACAGGGCGGTCAAGGCAGCGAAGAAGGCGTTTGAGAAGGGTGAGAAACGCATGAAGAAACGCAGACAATGCATATTTGAAGGCAACCCCTACACAAGGAGGGATCTGAAAACGGCTCTTATCGAAGAATCAAAATGTCCCTAACCAAATCATTCGCCAAAGTCACTTTGAAGGCTTCGCGTTGTACGAGAATGAGCAATAAATAATTGTGACAACAGAAAAACAATATTGTCAGGAGAATGGGGCAAGATGTCGGCGCGCGAACGCGGAAAACTTCTGTTCAAGCTAGCCGACCTCATGGAACAGCACAAGGTCAGCGATAGAAATGATGAAACACAATGGTTGTAGAAAATGTTCCGTATACTATACTATACTATACTATACCTATACTATACTATACTATACTATACTATACCTAGTGCATACGAGAGACCGAAGCGGCATGAAGAGCGCGTCCAGACGAAGTCGGAATGAGTCTACTGCCGGAACGTTTTCCTTAATAATAATATCTGCGTAGTTTTGCTTGTCCTTGCGAAAAGATTCCTACTTTTACTTATTTGTTTTCGAAAGGGCAAACGGACTATAACAATGATACAACCCCATTTATATAGAACTGCTGAAACATAGTCCAGCCCGGTGCCTTGTTAGCATACCCTACACCATTTGACTTATCTATTTACCATCCCCCCCTTCTTCTTCATAGTGAATCTTCCGTAAGCGATAAAAATAAAAATAAAGTCAACTTGGCGCAAAAAGGAAATGGTCGAACAAAATGTTCCGTCATTCGCCCCGTTCCCATTTAGGGCGAGAGAGCGAGGGGGGTATGATGAGCAGTAAGCTTGTTAGACGAAGCAGGAATGAACGTTTACTGGCGGAACTTATTCGCTAATAATTTTTAGTTTAATAATTTATTTTTAGTTTTTTAGTTTCATTTCGTTCTTCCCGTTTACTATTTATTCCCTTTTCCTCATACGACCGCACGCACGGATTTTTCGCAAGCGATAAATGAAAAGGTTAATTTGGCGAGAGAAGGAATATACGGAGTTTACAGGCCGAACTGGCTACGCTGGAATCGCTGGATTCGGGAGCCGTCTACACGCTGGCCCTGAAGACGCACGTCGGAATGTCGATTGACGTGTGGAGATATTATGCGGGATGGACGGACAAGATACAGGTATAATACCTGTAACTTGTATCTATATGGCATGGAGGGGGAATGCAGTTCTTTAGATTCTTTTTTTTCTTTTTTTTTAAATTTCCTATTGCTGATACACAGCTGCGGGATGAATATTGTTATTATTATTATTATAGGGAGAGCATTGGCAAAATATATAGGTAAACCCCTCCTCAGGGCACGACCATCCCCATCACGGACGCTCGTCCCAACAAGAATCTGTGCATCACGCGTCGAGGTGTGATTTTCATACCGTTTTAATGCTTCCATCTTCTCCTCTTTGTAATCGGGTTTCGTCGTCAAATACAATACATGCATACATTTCTTCTGCATGAATGACGGGAGCAATAATTTAACTTAATTTAATTTAATTTAATTTAATTTAATAAATGATGATTATCAGAGCCGCTCGGCGTGTGTGCCCTGATCACGCCGTGGAACTACCCACTCATGATGCTGTCGTGGAAGATGGCCGCCTGCCTGGCCGCAGGCAATACCGTCATCCACAAGCCGGCTCAGGTCAGCGCTGTATCCGGGAAATGCGGAGCAACTCTAGCGCGAATTCCCGGTTCTCACGACGCGGTCCGCTCCATATATGGCAGATTTGTATCTATGCAGATTAAGAGAGCGTGGGAGTGAGCGAGCATGGAAATTGGAGAGACGCAGAGAGACCGTATGCCCAATATTGAGCATAATTCGGACTGGCAGAGCGTCGTGCCGCGGTTCTGGAAAGCATGGCGCTGAGAAGATGAAAATGAATCAGACAACGCGCCCTCCATGCAGGTGACGCCCCTGACTGCGCTCAAATTCGCGGAGCTCGCGGCTCTGGCCGGCATTCCACCTGGAGTCATCAACATCGTCACCGGTTCGTTTGACAATTTCGAATAGGCCGACATTAATAAATACAGTACGCCATGCAGATACAAGCCCGGCGGCTCCAAATGTAAATTATCACTAAAAGTGCGTATCATTGAGAAAGGAGGCAGAATTCATGTTTCCTGGAGTAGAGTGAAACACAGTGTACTGACAGCAGTGAAAATGTTCAGCGAACGAGAAGCCTGATTTCGGTAGGAATTCTCGTACGGAAAGCACCGTATCCTAAGCATTTTGGGCTTTCGCTTAACATTTAGAAGACTGGAAAAGCGGTGCCGCTCTGCTCTTTCATTTACCACCCAAATGCAGGCTCGGGTGGTGAGATCGGCGAGGCGCTGACCGCCCATCCGGACATTAGGAAGATCGGATTCACCGGCTCCACCGAGATCGGAGCGCACGTTATGGAGAGGTATACCTATTGGATACTTAATCTTTCATTCCTGGCAAATATGCTATTAATGACTCAGAAAGGAGAGTGATCAAGGAAAGGTCGCACTGTTACTTACTTTGTCCACCTGGGTAGCTCAGACATTATCGTTATGTTACAGTTGCGCCAAGTCGAACATCAAGAAGGTCTCGCTCGAATTGGGAGGCAAATCGCCTCTCATCGTGTTCCCCGATGCGGATATGGATAAGGTTCACCAAACACTCCTTGATCAGAGTGAAACAAAATTGCCTATATTCATCCGCACTCTGAAACATACACTTCATAGAGATGTGCATGCGAGTTCTGTCGGTCAATATATTTCATTGCTTTTGTTTATAAGACGCGTCACGGTTGTGAATGATGCATGTACCGTAGGCATCAAAAAACGTTCATGCTGATCTCTATCCTACAGATACCGGAATCTTACCCCCGGAACAATTATATCTTCACCTTTTTCTCTACTATAGTCTTGAAAACCGGAACGTATAATTCGTGATTCCGCTGTTACGGTGTTTAACCAATTTTTCGCGCTTTGAAACAGTACCATTTCATTCCAAGAAAAAGTATCAGAAACATGGAAATACTTTTGAGATCAATAACACCTAGGCTTTCTCATGACACATACTAGAAGTTGATTAGATCGCTTTGAAAGGCACCGGAATCAGCGCTACAAACGGAACGATTATATCTTCCTTATTTCTCTACTATATCTATATCCTGACCGTCGCCGTTGTCGCAGGCGGTCCGCCAGACGTGCACGGCTGTCTTCTTCAACAAGGGCGAGAACTGCATCGCGGCGGGCCGAATCTTCGTCGCCAAATCGATCCACGACGCGTTTGTCAAGAAGCTCGTCGAGGAGACCAAGAAGGTATACCGTATACTGCGGATGAAATCTCGCCCATTGAAGCAGCCCCATTCGGAACACCGTAATCTATTCAAATTCCAGACATCCTCATCCTGGCGGATTCGATGAGTTTCTCTCCTATGCCCTTCCCTCTCTCGTTATGCAAATTAGCCTCAATTATTATGATTACGGTACCGAATGGTCCTCCTTTAACGAAAGAAAAAACATCCGCATAAAATCAAGATGTCTACTAATTCGGTTACGTTTCATATCCCCTTATAAACGGCTGTTGTCGATGCACACAGGTTTATCCATGAAAATGGACCGTTTCCCATTTTCTATTCTCCACCCGACGAGAGCTGCTCCTCTTCAGATCGTGATGGGTGACCCTCTGGACCGGGCTACCGGCCACGGACCGCAGAATCACAAGGCCCACCTGGACAAGCTCATCGACTACGTACAGCAGGGCCTTAAGGGAGGCGCTAAGGTAAGGAGGTTTCCTTAAGTGTTAAGCTCATGCTAACGCGTCCAAAGGCTAAGTCTCTTGCAGCTAGAGGTGGGCGGTAAGCGGGCGGACCGGCCGGGACTGTACTTCGAGCCGACGATCCTGTCCAACGTTGAGGACGACAACTACGTAGCTAAGGAGGAGAGCTTCGGACCTGTGATGGTCGTATCGGAGTTTGACGACAAGTCAGTATGTAGGAAGACCACTTCCGCCGCTAACAAAAAGAAAAATGCCCCACCGGGGAACCGAACCCGGGACATAAAAACGATAAACGCGGCAACCAACCCCTACGCCACACTGGCACGCTGGCGGACGGAGGTGTGCGAGTAGAGGAGCTCCAGTGTCGGGAAGCGCGGATCCATACAGTAACTTTGGAGGCTTATTTCTCGAACATACGGAAGAAGAAGCACTTTTTGAAAACTGATTTCGACTCGTCTAACCATGCCCTACTTAGGCGTAATGGTCGTTTTCAATAGATTTACGGATAGTTTGCGACATCTCCTTGTAAGTATGCACCTGCCTGGAAAAGCACCGCCCCCTATAGAGTAACATAACCGAAAATGCAACATAGCCGAAAATGTAGCCAGTATCTTATTCACATCATCTTCATCTACTTGCAATAATCCTGTTCTAAATGATCGATTATGGAATTATAAAAAAGTTTTGGTGCAGTGACCTGGACGAGGTGATTCGCCGTGCGAACGATACGGAATTCGGTCTGGCCGCGGGTGTTTTCTCCAAGGACGTGACCAAGGTGATGAAGGTGGCAGAGAGGATCAAGGCCGGAACGGTGAGATGATTACGCTTTGCGGACAGAACATTTTCCTCTACGAAATTCTTTGTCACTAGTCTTACATACAATTATATAGCTATGTCTGAGTAACTACAAAGTTTCAAGCACGAATAACGCTAGAGCTCTCTAGAGAGGTCTACCTAGTTTTCGAGGGGTACGGTAGCTAAAGTGATGTGCAGGTGTTCGTCAATACGTACCAGAAGACGGACGTGGCTGCGCCATTTGGCGGCTTCAAGCAGTCCGGATTCGGAAAGGACTTGGGTAAGCCGAAATGCTTGGGTCGCTATGCCTTCTACGCGAGAGTTCCTGCCAAAATCAGCCATGTGTATTTTTGGCCTCTCGCTTGACTAAAATAAAAAAGAGAAAATTGTGGAAGCTCCTAACTGCGATACATTGCATACGAGAGAGTATGCGGATTTGGAGAAGTGCAGAGATAGCGCCCATCTCGCGGAATTGCTGTTTCACGCATGGAACAAAAGTAGAGTACGTATCTCACTAACAATTAGATAATGATAGGTAGCCCAAAATACCGAATTTACACAAATTTACATTTATTGCAGGCCAGGAAGCGCTGAACGAGTACCTACAGACGAAGACGATTACCTTCGAGTATTAATTCCCCCTCGTTCCCGCTAATATATCCCCATAGCCATTCCCCGATTGCTTAAGATTCCCATTCGAATGCTCACCATCGGACTTGGCTGTCCAATCTAACCCCAAATCTAATGTCGCAAATCCTCATCGCTAACAGTTGCCCTCCCCATCATCATCATCACCTTTACAGATTGTGATATACTAGACTACTACGCCGCATTTCCCTTCGCCTTCACTTTGTAGTTTGTAGTTGGGTGGCAGAGATTGAGAGAAAGTGATAAAGTACGTATTTTCACAGAGGGGGTCACACGGACGGTCGCCGGTTACATTCCGATGCGATTTACTGCTATAACTACTTTCTACTTTTGTCTGCCTACATCTTTTCTGGAGAGATGGTCTTTGCGCTTTCTCATCGTTCATAAATATACGGGCTAGATCTCCGATAGTGTTGCTCTCGATTGTGGTCTAGGTATTTAGTCCTCTCAATTTGTTTTCGTTATTCGTTGCTCTCTCGCCTACAGTAGTCTGGATACTAGAGATGTGCATGCGAGCTCTTTTGATCATTAAAGGGTCCCTCCACCCATCTCATTCATTTCAAGAGATAACCAATTAAGATCGGTTGATTGATTGTGAGAGACTCTTCCTTCTTATTTATCGTGCCCCCCGATCTCATCCCAATCCATTGCGTCAGTCTCACTATTTGGCCTAATTTAGGAGACACTAGACCCTAGTATAGACACAGTTTTCTCTACCTAAAACGCATGTGTTTCATATTCTCATCTTCGTTTTATCACTGTTTCTTTGTTCACATTTCTTTGTCAAAAAACTGTGAAATGTGATTAGGGAAGTGTTCCGTCAGTTGTCTGATTGCTATTTCCTGCGAGAGAATGGGGCTTTTCGGCAATAATATCCGGGTAATTCTACAGAATTCTAAATGTCAAGCGAACGAGCCAAAAATGCCTAGGAGTTCCTGCCGCAAATTAGTTTTATTTTCCCGTTCTCTTAACATTTTCACGGTTGTCAGAACACTGCGGCCTTCTGCCTGTCCCTCCAGGCATGCGTATTCTCTTCTGCCACGGTCTCGGGTCGTCCGTTCGCAACCGAATCTCGCAACAGCTCACGGGCCTCTTCGAGGGAACCGGCTACCACTTTGAACCGTAAATATATAATTACATTGATAATGATAATGAAATATGAATACTCAATTGGTCTTTTGCGATCTACGGAAGTTGAAGAACATGCGAAAATAATAGTATCCAAGAGACATAATGAACAGTACGATAAGGCCCCTTTCAGCGTGCTGTACCCCAAACCGAACCCCGCCTGGAGCGTCTCCAAATGGCTGGCTGCTGTGGAGAGCCGGCTGGACAATGGTACATTTTATATAAATGTATATTATTATATTAATATTTGTAAACAAATGAATATTATTGCTTTGCAGAAACGATAATCGTCGCACAGAGCGCAGGCGCGCATCCGGCGCTCAACGCGGCATTGAGAAATGGAGATAAGGTCAAGGTGGGAGAAAACGAAGTCTCATGAAACGAACAAGCTATACACATATATAATGGTTTTTTGGATGTTGCATTACAGGGCCTCTTTCTAGTCTCTCCGGGATACGATGTCGATTTCTCGTACGTCGATAAGGTTAGGCCAGAACAGACGAACTTTCATATTATAAGAGTATATAATAATATAATTTTTTTACAATAAAATAATAAAATTGTATTTCCCGGTCATTCCGGGAGCGCTGAAACGACTGCAAAGGGGCGAAACGGTCGAGCATCCGGCGAGTCGCAACGGCGAATCGGCAATGGTCGATCTGAAGAGCTTCGAAGAGTTCCGGAATGTCCGTCCCGCTAATCATATTATTGACTGTTCAGTTCAGTTTCAATTTTACACCTTTATCAGGACTATCAGTGGATTGGGGTCCAAAGGAGGGCCATTTGATGTAGATAGGAGAGGTTAGGAACTTCAAATCTTCTTCAAATAAACCCACTCACATCAGTACGAGGTGACGATGAATCTTGAGTAATCTCTTAATCCTCGATTGGCGCGTACTCCCCTCGTACGCGCCCTCTTATACCCTCTTATGCAGTAGCACTTCCACGCAGGGGAACAGAGAGGAAGAATGACTGTGGCATCTTGATTATTATGCAGTAGCACTTCCATATTGTCTAGGCAGAGTGTTGACCAAAAAGTTCCGTCAGTAATCTCATTCCTACTTCGTCTGGACGCTATTCATACCGCTTCGCTCTGTCATGGGAAATAAACTAGCAAAACTACGCTGTACCCGGCGATCCACGAAGTGTGCCGCGGTCGCCCTGCTTATGTGGTCCAGGAGCTTCGCTCCTGGACACACAACATAGGGCTCCCACAGCACGCTTCACGGATCGCCTAAGTTTTTGTATTAGTAGGGGGTGGGCGCCTTCGGCGCCCACTGCTCTCAATACACCTAAATACATTAGTTGGACAGCGATTTCGAAGTCTAAAGATGCATACATGAAAAAAATCTGAGAAGAGAGGACAGACCGCGCGCCGTAAAAGACAAGAGACGAATGAATGAATTTTTCGAAGCAAGCAAGAGGGAGATGAAAGCGCGCGCTTGAGCGATATCCGAGTATGGCTTTGTATGGGTACAAGTAGAGCAGTGGCAAGGTGATAGGCCTAATGTTCATTCCCAGGAGGTTCGGGTTACGTCCCATGCAATTCTTTGTGCACATTTTTCCAAAGCAACCCCGAAAAATTTCAAAGTATTTCTCTGATGACTTTTTGACCAAAATGATCCCCGTGTTCTGAAACGTATTCTGATAAAGTAGAAGATTTTTTTGAAAAAATTCAAAAATATCGACTTTCTCAGCCAGTTTTCAAAATTTTCAAAAACGCAAAAAATTCTAAAGGAGATAATCGAGGTACGGACAGACAGACAGACACACACAGACAAACGGACAAAAGTGATTTGCTAGTAAGAAGTAAATAGGTATGAGACGACAGATGGAACGTTTTTTTCTCAACCATACTTTCATCGATATCTTATTCTCATTGTTTCACCGCAAACTAGTCATCCGATATTACGGTATTCAGACGTGCATCTCCACTCGGCCAGGCACCATTCCCATAAGCTGCCCGGTTACGGTAGTTCACGGGACCGAGGATGAGGTATACGGTAGCTTTATACTTATCAGAATTAATGTCCAAAAATTCTGCCCGAGTAATTCCAAGCAAAGACAGCATTGTTTCGAATATGTTTCAAGCTGCACTTATAATTCTTTGCATTTTTTTTTATTTAATTATCTGCATGCTTAAAAAATAATGGGCCTCTTGCTGCTAATGTGTCATTTTCTCGTACGCTTTTATCAGATAATATATAGCGGATTAAAAAGATCCCTCGAAAAATCATTCCGAATATGAGGCGAGAGAGTGTGCAAAAGTGAGTGAATCAGACTCCTTTTGGAAAGGAAGAAGCTGACGGATCGCCGTTTATTCCACTACAATACTATTTTAGCTGGTTCCCTATGGCAACTCGATTCGTCTGCTAATGAGTCTACAGAGCGCGCACCTTCACATGAACACGGTACCCGGAGGGACTCACTTTCTATCGGTAGGCTACCGTTGCCTCGAGCTGTTTACGTAGTAGAATAATCCGTTCCGTCAGTTTTGATGCCCCTTAGACCAAACCTGTAAGACCTGTGCCCTGACGTATCTTCTGTACTATATTATGAGAATTTACCTGGAGGATCTAACTAGGAAATACGAAAGACAGTAGTAAGCAAGACGGAAAGGATCACTTCAGATGGACGATGCCGTCGTACGGGAGGAATTCCTGAAATTCTGCGAAATGATGGGGATTAGCGTGAACAAGCCCGAGCCTAAAAAGGCCGCAAAGATGTAGTTCAACAAAGGCCCTTCCCCCCACAAATTCTTCACCATTATCCCGAGATTACTAGAAACAAGAAACCTGTCTGTACCTACGAATACTTGCCAACTAAGCAAGCAAAACCACAGCAATTTATCGCCCTGTATACGACATAAAATGCATGTACAACGCAGTCACCGTAATACCTCAAAGGAAAGCATGATACAGTTGCTTTGATTGTATTATAATATATCGGAGATGGGTAAGCGTATTTCAAATCATCACATAGCAAGCAAAACATTTCTGTACACCGGGATCGAGAAAAAAACACATAGTACAAACGACAAAAATTTCTGTAAATAAATAAATATTATAATATGCTCTGATTCTCTATGCATTGCTATATGTACAATGTGAATAATAATGCGTACAATCTATGCTAAAACTGGTTCAACCTCAGGCACATTCTACAGTAAAAACAGTAAAAAAATTGTTAAATCGTTATATGCATTCTCCTGACGTCTGGGGTCTCACAGCCTGTTTTCGCTAGACGTGAATGCACCACAGCCGATTTTGCTTGAGTTTCACCTTCGTCTAGGTAGATGGTTGACCCTGCCCGCGGTGAATGCCCACTCCAGGAAGGTGGTTGACCCTGCCCACGGTGAATGCCCAGAACAAAAAACCGCAGGCCAACGTGAAATGCACGAAACGAGGTAATACTTTCGATAATCTTCTAAATATTATACATTAAAATAGCTTCTCTTTCTAACTGATTGCCTCTTGTTGTTAGCTCTGTAGGCATGGCTCGGTATAACCGGGGAGGGGAAGAGTCGGAGGATGAAGCTCATTGTCAGGCTAGCAGGGGAGAGTTCTCGCCGGTCCGCTGCTCTTCCTCCTCGTCAACGTAGCCCCGTCGCTCCCTCCACTCTCGGTACAGAAGCGGAGCCAGACACAGGGCGGTGCACAATACCTACAAGAGAGCAATGGGGATCAACCCGGAACACTGTGGACCAAAAACAGACATGTAAGAGAATAAGACGCTTATGTGCAAATTTACTTTAAATTTTATTTTTTTCTTTCATACAAGCCTTAGTTCATCCCTGAACTATAAACAAGATCATGCTACCGTAGCAATCACTCTTCTCGCTAGCGTACCATTAGATTTTTTTAAATTTGTCTTATAGTAAGTAGTCTAGCCTACCCGTCCACTACTTCCCCCATCTATCCCCCCCCACCCTCCTCACCATGACAATGAACCCGTAGAATACGGCGGCCCATCCGATCCACCGCTGGAGGAGGGGAATGAGAAGCATGCCGAAGGCGGCGCCCACGCTGCCCGTCCCGTCGACGATCCCCGTCACCGTCGAGAGGGCATCCGTACTGCCGCGAAGCTGGCGGGCCTTGCCTGAAGGGACCGTCTCTTAAGCCTATAAATAATTATATACTCAGCCTATTGTTGTCATGCCTAAATAGAGCATCTTTTGAACCGGACAGCTATACTACGCCTTTCGTCCATCCCCACGGTATTTTCCGCCATCTCGGCCACTTCAAAATCAGATCGACTGCTTTATTTTTAAAGTATTGGAAAAAAGAAACTAGCAGAATAATTCCAAAACAAGGAAAAAACGAACCGAGATCCGCGGCAACCGACGCAGATATCATATTGGCCGGTCCGGCGGTGAAGAATCCGACGACCGCCAGCATCAGAGCGTTGACGAGGTAGGCTCCCGACACGGCTGAACGGGGATTACGGTACATCACCCTGACATCGGGATTACGGTAGCTCGGTTGGCGGGTATATAGTTCGAAAAAAAAGAGCTTTGAAAAGTAGTGAAGAATATCTATTTAGTGCAGTTTGCCGTATTGATGTTAGGATTTTCTCTGTATGGCTGACAAGGAGTGGTTGTAACGTCGCAGAGACATTGGAACATATGTCTCGCGTTCCAATTTCTCTGCAACGCTGCAACCACTCCTTGTGAGGGAAATGTTGCTTTCGTTGCGATCCAGACAAAGTAGGAATGGGTTAGCTTCTTAACCCCCCCCCACCCGAAACTGATTATTAGGCTATAATATTAGCCCGAGTATTCAGCTCACCCGAGTAGACTGCCAGCATAAGGCTCGAGATGAGCAGCATGCCCACTACGACGGGCGTGCGGGAGGCCATCCGGTCCTATAAGCAGGGAGATGTCCGAACTAGAGCATTCCATTCGGGTCTTTTTGACCCATATGTTACGGTGCTTTTGGTGACGAGACGCGTCGCGGTTATGAATGGTGTATGAAACATACACCTCCAAAAAAGACCCGAATGGAATGCTCCAATCTGAACCTCTTCGCAGACTGCCTTACATACGTAGAAGGAAATCAAACGCAGCCATCCTTACAGGAGACGGTTTTGCGCAATCATTCTCTGGCACAGGCACCCATCCTAGCGTCGGATTGGACAATCACGGCCATATACGAAGGAGGAGGCATGCCTAGAGCTAAGCATTGTTCGCTTGCGCTTTCTCCCTCCTATATTTGTAACGTGGAACATACTCAATCGCCTACCCACTACACCAATGCAGCAATACAATACATGATTAATGATTGGATATCTTATGTACGCCCCACAGAGATTAAAGATCATCCTACCGACAGAGCCCCGCCCAGAATCGCGGCAATGATGCCGCCACAGTCGTAGTAGATGGACAACCGATCAGCGTCCGATTCGGGGAGGCCAAAGTGCGAGTGGAGATAGAAGGGCAGCCAGAAGAAGAAGCCATACGTAACCAGCTTGAGACACGCGTAGGCCAGCGAGTACTGTAAGAGTACGGTAGGGAGGGGAGGAGATACTGTAGGAGGGCGGGGGGGGGGGGAAGAGCGGGGTACGGTAGCTGACCCCGTGACGAGTACGCCACCCTTGAAAAACAAACAAACAAGACGATCAACTATGCTTCCCTGCATATTGCACAGTAGAACGTCTAAATAGCGTGATAGCCAGTTACCCCCAGCAAGCATATAATAGGGATCAAAGATCAAAGGCCAAAGATCAAAGATCAGCCGTCCCTACCGGCAGTACTCCGGGCAGCTTCCAGGCGCGCCAGAAGCCGACGGGTCGGCTAGGCTCCGCCCCCTCGCGTTCCTCGACGAGGTCAGAGCCCTCTGTCGACCATTCCACCGGCTCGGGAAGACCTCAGAGATTTGCGCATTGTCGCTTTTTGCCAACTCTAATCAGCGATTACCCAAACGATTGCAGTGAGCATTATTTAGCGGGAAATGAACTTTCAGAGGAAACTGCGCTAAATATTAAACAAAAACACTTTTGGCAAAATGCCATGTAGTAGTTTCACTGTGGTTAAAGTAAAGCACAGCTCCCGCAACGTTTAATGTTCAGCAAACCTACAATCGCATATTACGATAGCTACCGTAACCCTGCTCTCACCGATATCTCGTGGATGCGTGGACAGGCACAGAAAGACGACGAAGCCAAACCCGAAGAGCAGCATCGAGTTGACCATGAAGGCGTACTGAAATGAGCACAATTAATTCCATCTCTAAATATTCTACCCACAACCAGTAACTTTGCTCTAGTCCATAACAACACACCACCTAGAGATTAGCCGCTGAGGAATAAGCAAAACCCAGGAAACGTTTCGAAGTCTCTGCTCAAAATGTGCGCACCTTCCAAGTCCTTGACCTGATTACGGGATCAACGAATAATCGACGATCCACGCTCACCTGATATCCCATCTCGACGACCCACGAGGTGACGACGGTGCCGATGATGTTGCCGACCGAAGCACACGCACTCCACGCACCAAGGATCAGACCCCGAGAGCCGCGTCCGAACCAGTTACCCACGATGGCGATCTACAACGAATACTAACAGCATACACAACTAATACTAGAGAGCGGGGAAACGGACCAATTTGTCGGCTACATTTCACTTTTCTTCATAAATAGATGATGTTCTCTTTGCAGGCAGACTTTTGAAACATTCCGTGAGAATGTATTCAGTGCCTCTGGTCTGACAATTGTTGAAGTTTTTTTTTATTTTTTCTTTCTTTGCTCTCTATCGCAGTTTCTGCTGCTAAAAACCTCTCCCCCCCCCCGACCAAAAGTCATCGTCTGGTGTATTTGGTCCTAACAATAAGGGGCAACGAAACTGTGCCTATCGATTACGATTACCTCCGTAGGCCAGGCAACCGACTGGAAGAGGCCTCCCGAGACCCAGAGAAGGAAGTAGACGGGGACCGAGTACAGGCGAAAGAGCTCCGTGACGTAGCCAAACAGGAACACCTAAAAATGTTCCCCAGAATGACGGAGGAATCGGGTTATGCTAACGTGTGTCGATTGTTAAAAGCGATGTTATTTCATTTTCAATTCTTCAGAGTCTGCGGTCTGAATTGGCGCCAAGGCAGCAGTCGGATACGCGAACCGATGCTGGCGCATGGACAAAAAAAAACGGATTAGGCGGGATCGACAGTAAACCCCCCCCCCTTTAACGGCCCCGTGAGACGAGGAAGTGAAGGGGTTTGTGTATGACTTATCAGAGAAGTACTTGTGCATGATGGGTCGTAAACCTCCGTCTACCTTGAAATGCTTTTTTTCCCATACTTTAAATGATAATGCACATTAAAAGTTCGTGCGGTGGCTCATTTCCTCGTGACTAATCCGTCGGGGGAAGAGACTAATCGAATTGCATCTACTCGTCACTTTTTGCCATTTCCTCAATGAGACATCTTTTCGTCACTAACAATCGGACAGGTATGATGATAGCTTGAGTAGAGTATAGCTTACGGTAGGCTGTGCATAAACACCCGAGTACTCACGATGCAAGCGTAAGCTATGCATTTGAGGGGTCTAGCCATTGTTCGGTCTACTGTCAGAATTCTGGAGATTATCAGGTTTACCTGTTTTTTCACTATATGCGCCGGCTAAATCATACATTTATTGGATAAAAGGGCTTTTATTACTGATTAATCGTGATTCAATGTTTGTATTTACGTGGAATATTGCAGTCTAAAATAAATTTAAAAAAAACTCACAACAGTCGCCGACAGCCAGATGCCAATGGACAGGACAATCCGCGGATTGTACCGGTCACCCAGGATGCCGCCTATGTACAGGCCCTGAACACCGATTATAGACTATACTCTAGTCCGTAGAGATTAGTTTGAGATCAAAGATCAAAGATCAACTCACGATTGCGTAGGCAAACAGGAAGCCGAAGTCGAGGAGGGCCAGAAAGTTCTCCGCCGCGTGCTCATCCGGAAAGAGCGGGCCTGAATACGAGCAAATTGTGCTCTATCGTCGATCTCTTGCATGCAGTAGAAAGAGCGTGAACCGCCTGACCTGTTTCAACTGGAGATCAAAGATCAAAGATGAAAGACTAAAGATCAAAGACCAAAGACCAACCTCGCTCCTGGGTCGCGTTGTGCGTCCAGACGGCGATGAGCGATCCCTTGACTGTCGAGAGCGTCTTGCGGGCCGCATGGACAAAGGCGAAACTGAACTACGACGAACATACCGAGAGCATGCGAATTTACTACTGCACAACTTTTTTTTAAATTCTGGTTAAATTCTGGTTAGCTCACTGCAAAATAATAGAGTAGCTAAACAGCGCAATCTGCCGGCAGACCTTGCCCCCCCACACGTATGCTGTGATTCGTGTCCTTTTTGCTGATTGTATTTCACGATACACAGTAGGATGGCTGCCTGCACCCGAGAATCACGACGACAAAAGGCTTTTTTAAATAGGATGTCTGCTTTTGGCTATCTCTGATCACGTGAGGAAGGATGCCCTGCGGAAGTTTAGGGATACCAACAGGGGCAGTCCTCCTTGCGGGCACAATCTAGGATCGGCGCGTATCAAGCCAAAAATGGGATCGCTGACGGGGCCGGATCGATTGCACACTAGCCACCGGTTTGCTCGCACTCGCTAACGCCCGACGAAAGCTTTTTTGTTTTTGGGACGAATATGCACCCCCCCCCCCCCCCCCCCCTCCATGTTATGATGCAAAACCCCTCTAAATAGTAGAGCCACTAAGCACCGTGTTAGCCCACGGTGTTCGCCGAAAGGCTTGCTTTTTTCGCAACTTCTACTGTGGCTGGTGCTCGCCTAACGCTCTGGCCAAACAACTACTTTCACGTATGCTTCGAAAGGCTTAAAACGTCCATTTCGCTAATAAACAGATGAACAGATGGACCTGAAGAAAGTGATGAGGAAGACGAGAATGTGGTGGTATGTGATGCCGTGGTCTACGGAGACCCTTCGCCTTCGTACCGGCCGAACCTCATCCTCTTCGCTCCCTTAACATACCGTAATCCCCCTGCTAAACTACGGTAACCTCGGACCACACAGAGCGCTAGAGCTCTATACTCAGCGATTTTTTGCGTAATTTTAGAGGGTATTGAAGTAAACAAGAAAGGATAGCGATACCGAGATTCGCGAGCTCCATCTCAGGGACTAGCTACTACCTGATGAGAGACGTCGCCGTCGATAGGGCATGGTGGAGAGGGAGAGGGATAAGGGGAGGGAGGGCGAGAGAGAGAGACTATCCGAGGGAGAGGGATGAAGACGCAGAGGTAGACTAGGAGACGCGCGCTCCGCTCGACATCCCTGCACAGAAACCACACCAAAGCTAGCTGGACGCGACGCGAGCCGCAACGCGTCCCGCGGGGCACAACCGTGATTCGAGCAATCCGGGTCTTTTTGGAGGTTATCCCTTACGCTAAGCCTAGCCAAAGAAAAGATCCCCAAAAAAAGCTTACTAATTTTGACCAAGCAGTACGCAATGGTGGGATGTCTCTACCCACAGACAGCTACAGTATCTACAGTAACCACGTGTGCAATAGTGCTTTATCAGCAAAAGCAACTTTAGTAAAACTCGTAAATCGAAAAAGCCGTCACTCGTGATCTCAAAAACCCGCATAAAGCACGCAAAACCACAACAACAAAACACAACATTAACGCAACAATGAATGAAAAGCAAATCGACCTTACCGTACTATATTATACATATCTTTCGCCATTTTAACTAAAATAAACGGGGAAATCTTTTCCACATGAATTTTGACATAAAAACCTAACAATGTATGCAATGACAGATGATCGATCTAGCGTACTAAAGAAGCATATTTAACTAATTGAAGATTACTAGGCCTTTAAGATCTAATTAAGCCACGGGTAAGCATTAGACCACTACATTCGTATACTTTTTGCTGATTACCTTTCACAGGAAACCCAATATATGCGCATGACCAGTCCATCGTAAAACATAATAGCTATCAAGAAAAGACCCGAATGCCGTGGTCAAGTATAGGGTTCTCCTATTGAGCCTTTTCCACGGTTACGCTTCAGTGTTTATGCTCTCTAAGCATACCCCGGTATTTATAGAGGTCTGAAACATAACCGAGCAAAAGCATGCCCACCATAGATCAAATAGTAATGTCGTTAAATTTTAAAGTGTCCTGATTCTTTGTTGGGAAAAGGGATAAAAGTGCCTTGATTCGTATTAATACGCTCGAAATCCAGCATATTTCTACATAAACTGATGGATTTGGCAGCCAACGTGCCTTGATTCTCCAAATTTTCAGAGCAAAAAGTGCCTTGGCAACGCCGGATCCGACGTACTATTTGATCTATGATGCCCGCGTATGTGATGGTCTAGAACTTGATGGCCGTCTTCCATTCCGGCTTGTAGATGTACTCCTGGATCCGGGGATTAGCATCCAGGAACTTGAGTGTAATCCACTCCGTCCACGCCTCGTCCGATACCGTATGCCCGTCCAACTGGGAGATGCGACGGGTCAGAACGAGAACTTCCGATACGGACAGCGGGTACTTGCAGTCCATGAGCTTTCTGGAATACCAAGAATAAACTAACCCACGGGCATTAACATAATAAACACGGAAAGTATTTGATATATCAAACGGCAGATAAACCCGAAGCAATCTGCTAACTAATGACCGGATTAATTACGGCAGACATTAAAAACGACTACGGTAGCATCAAGGGTTACGGTAGATGCAAACAAACCTGATAAGCGTCCGAAATGCCACTCGAATATCCCACTTCATCAGCCCGTCCAGATACTCGCAATCGGGGAGCGAAATGTTTCGCGCCTAAAATAATTTGAAAATATGGTGTGAGAGTACACCCCCCCCCCTCCATCCTAGATAATTCAAGTGATTGCTCACATAGTTTTCACCCGACATTTCGTGGTGCCTATAGCATAAATCCGTGGTACGACCCATAATACTGCTAGACCTCATTCTCTCAATCAACCGACCTTGATCCTTCCCGACTCCCTTCTCTTCACTTCAGGCTTAGCCTTAGCTTTCGCCGAATCAATGACTTCCCTAAACTACTCGCTTTTCATAACTTTACCTTCTCTTTTCGCTCTTTTTTGCCTTTTATTACTCATACGGAAAATACTATGTTATACTCTATATATACCAATAATCTCTAGTATACAGTCTATAATCTAGTATCGTACCTGCACTTTTCGACAAAGACTGGATAGTCGTTCATTACGACCTGCATCACATTCTCCAGGTACTGCGAGGTACTCTGAAAATATATTTCCAAAAAACACCGCTCTCAATACAACTCCGCGTGCAAAATTCTCTCATTTCCATGTTTTATTGTAAGCAAAAAAACTCGATTACCACAAATACGATAGCCATAAAGGTGACCTACCATATGCTGGTCCATTCCCTGCGATTCGTTTATCGATTCCACGACGTGGAATTCCTCCAGCGAAATCTGGGCCATCTAAAGAAATATCGGGACACTTTGAGCGAACTTGTTCGGCAGCTAAACATACTGCAGCCATCCATGTTCACCAAAGCGTCTTATGGATAGCTAACGAATGAACCATAGCTCAATTAGTCACAATATTTTTTTCTAAAAAAAAAGAAATAATATTCAAAAATATTATTGTGATTTGCTTGATCTATGAACATATCTATTAGCGCAACCCACCATTCGCTCGGCCTTTCCCGAGTAGAACTTGGGTACGACGAAGCGAATGAGCGCCTTGAGACACGCTCGCTTCTGGCCCTTCTCAGCCAGAGAGAAGACGACGGAACCGGAGTGGACGAGGAGGGGAACCGAGAGTTCGGAGACGATCGAGCGCAACTGGCACAGAGAGGGTTTCAGTTCGATCCCATAGATGGTAGCGAGCAGCGGCATAGATCAAATAGTGACGTCGTTGAATTTGAAAGTGCCTTGATTTCGTACGGAGAAATGGAGAACAGTGCCTTGATTCACGCTAATGCGTTCGAAATCCACCATAATTAAAACGGTAAACTTGACGGTTAAAGTGCCTTGATTTTCTAAATTTTCTCAGCAAAAAAGTGCCCTGGTTACGTCGTTTCCGACTATTTGATCTATGGCTAGCGGGAAACGGAAAAAAAGGCTTTCGGTTATGTTTCAATGTCTCTTTATAAACGGCTATTGTCTATGCGGCTAAGCTTATGAAACATAACATGGTCCGTTTCCCGCTCCCTAATAGATGGTAGGCACGGTTGCAGGTACCGTGTGGTTGGGTAGTTTACTGCACATTTGTTCACGTTTTGGTTGACTTGCTGCAGAAAAGAATTATAGTTAAAATGCTCTATGTGTATGTATAGGTTGGTCACTGCCACTCCCGACCTCATTCTTATCCTTATTTCCAAAACGGCTCATCACCGTACCATTATAAAATGTACTTACTACTCTATAAAGGTGAAAATAAAGAATGAATGAAGGATACCGTAACCCTCGCCAAGACTGCCTCATCACCCGCTCCCTCCTCGTTGCTCTTCTCGCGATCCGTCACCTAGTACTCGCCTATCATCGGGGCCCCCGTTTTACCAGTCCGCCTCTGCCCCCAATGACGACGTTGACCCTTTCTCGCTATAATACGCTCTCTCTCTCGATGCAGCGAAGCGACATGAAGATACAGTAGCACGACCGTTTTGCACCTACATTTAAAAACAGCACACACTTTCAGCATACTGTAACGCAAAAAAAATTTAAAAAATGGTTACCGTATGACAACTCTCACCACGAAAATGGGCGCGTTCATACGCGTCACGCCTCAAATACCTTTGGAATGACTCGTTTTTATCGCAAACTGAACTGCGCTATCGCGAATTGAAGTGTGCCGCTTGTAAAGCATTTTTAATGTCTTAGCTCTGCTCATATAAACGGTCGTGAGTAGACACAGTAGGAATGCGCGTTTACTGACGCAACTTTGTCGCGAGAGAATACGATCTTCACCTACCGTAGCCCTCTCCAACCGCACCATCAGCAGGGCTATCCGGACGAACGTATTGAGCAGTCGCGCGTCCACCTTCTGCAATATCATTCACTGCATACGTGGGCACCGACCCGAAGTATGGGTGGTAGGCCCAAATTTGTTCGGCAGTTCTACTTTGGTAGGCCGATATTGTCTACAACATTTCTATTGGTAGGCTTGATTTCGTACACTGGTAGGCCCGTTTCTCAAAAGTTTGCGGGGAAGGTTGCCCATGTATGTAATTCACTTTTAATTTGATCTTCTCCCAATATTATTTATTGCGCCTTCAGCATATAGTTGAGCATATATTACTAATTGTAAAGATTTTGCCTCTGCTTGATAAATGACCCCCCCTCCTCCTACAGTACCCCTCCTACCGTACCCTCTCCTGGGCAATCGCAGTATGGCTCTTGCTCGTCACAACGCAGTCGCACAATGCCCGAGCCAGACGCTCCGCGTCCTCCACAATCTTGTGAGTTGTGAGCAACTGAACATAGACTTATAATTTATCACCACAACAAAGTGTGTATCAGCAAGTGAAGAATGGCGCCTACGAAAAGATATGAAAGAACATAGGATTACATAAATGTTCACTTTGTCTCATATTGCGCCTCAGTCTGCGTACAGTGGTCACATTTCTTTTGTAAAGACCCCTTGCGACGACTGTACGCAGGCCGTGTCCCGTGTCCCAGTTGTGAGTTAGATGTCGAACAATACGATGCAAACAAGTTACGCCTCATGCGCCGCCACACCTTTGCACAATTAGTTAGCTATGTTCATCTTTTCATAATCTACATTGTCGACTTCCAAACCGATCTAGCAAACCAACCCGTACCGACTGAAAACACTGTTCCAGCTCGTCCGTCGTTCCGCAGCCGAAGTCGATGCGCATGCACTCGTCGAGGGGTGTCATGCAGACCAGACGAGAGGCCATCTCTGCCGGCGTTCTCGAGCGGATTCTGAATAGAGCATTCCATTCGTGTCTGCTTGGTGTATATGTTTCATACATCATTCATATGGGGGGTGTGATTTTTCACTGCTTTATGGGTCATTATGCAGTAAAAGATGATTTGCGGGAAGCGGGAGGGGTCACACCCCGAAAAATGTAATCAAATACATTATTTTTCCCCTATTGGTAGGCCATATCCGAACTATATCCGAACTCCGTGACCTCAGAAAGCACAGAGTATATTTTGAAGCAGCTATGTTTCAATATTTATTCTCTGTAGGCATGCCCCGGTATATATAAAAGTCTGAAACATAATTGAGAAAAAAAGCGTCAAAAAGAGAACCGCTAATGCACGCCGTGGCCTAGCGTTGTCCTTCATAAACGCGAAAGTACATGAAAATTCTTCTTTCTTCAAGTTACCTTTTCTTCAAGTTACCATTCTGACCTAGACTGCGCTAAAAATTTGTGGCATTCCTATGCAATATACGTGGGCGCCGACCCGAAGTACGGGTGGTAGGCCCAAATTTTTTTCGAAACCTTATTTTGGTAGGCTCATATTTCCTAGAAAATTTCAATTGTTAGGCTTGATAGTGAACGATTTTTTTTACATCGGAAGACTCGCTTATCATATATATATATATAGAAGTCTGAAATATAATTGAAATATTGTCGGTGAGGTAACCCACGTATTGCAATAGGGAACCTTGGCTATCGTCTATCGTCCCAAGCAACCACCACCTAGTTCGCCAATCGGCAAACCCACATTTCTCGGTCTCCCTCCTCGTCCTCTTCCTTCTCCTTCCCCGCTCGTCCCTCTTCACCTTCCTTGCTCGTCTCCTCCTCCACCACTGTTTCCTCCGCTCCCTCTATAGGCACATCCGTAGACCAATCATCCACAGCCGGTCTTTTGGCGGTGACTCTCAAAGGAAAGCATACATGGGCTAGTATTTCCCTCGATTTTCTGCAGTCACTCTTATATCATTAAAGAAGATCAAAGGCAGAACGATATCCCCAGCAAGCCCTGTACGCTACAGTTCTATGGTCTAGGCACCCATGCGTCCGATCGGACAATCGCGCCCATATATGCGTACATGGGCTAGTGCTCTCCGAACATTTTTTTGCACACTTCCTTATGTAACTGGAGGAAATCGAAAGAAGCTGGACGATGAAAATGCCTCACAACTCCATTTCCGGATTGAACGGCACCGCCGGTCGTTTGCGCAGATAGTCATAGTCTTGACCGGCCCTTAAATGCTTTTTCATCAAAACCTGGAGCTCCTGTTTTATATAATACCGCTCATACGTGGGCACCGACTCATAGTATGGGTGGTAGGCCCAAATATTCGTGGAATTTTACTTTGGTAGGCCCGATTTTGACGGGAATTCGCAATTGGTATGCTCGAAAATTCACGATTCTGTACAATGGCAGGCTCGTTTCTCAAAATATGGTCGGGAAGGCCGCCCACGTATGATACTGCTCTCGTCAACTTCCCATCTCTTACCCTTTAGAACTGGTTTTCATAGTGCAAAAGTATCTAAACATTTCCGAGAAATTTAAAAACCCAAACCACATAAAAAAAAACCTACCGCTTCCGTACGACAATCCGCACATTGTTGGCTATTATGTCGGCCCGCGTGAGCTGAATATGCATACTTTCAACAACAATAACAAAAAAACAGCTTTTTTGACGGAAAAGTTCCGTCAGTTAACTCATTCCTACTTCATTCTGCACTTCTCGTCATGTGGCTCCGCTCTCGCCGTCGGAAATGGGAATGAGGCAACAGACGGAGCATATCGCACACAACCGCACAGATCACAACGTCTTACAATTTCGTAAGACCATAGCGAAATGGCACAAGTTTCCGTACCGGAATCTGCCGCAGATTGAAGCGTGCCACGGAGGGCAGGCCAAGCTTGTTCCGCACGTGGTTCAGCACGTTGAGTACGGTAGCCGCGGGCAGAATCCCGCCCGGATTCGACTCGGCCATCGCCTCTTGCAGGGTGAGGTTGTCGCCCAGAGCCTGCACTTCACACATACGTGGGCCATACGTGGGCACGGACCGGAAGTATGGGTGGTAGGCCCATATTTCTTTGGAATTTTACTTTGGTAGGCTTATATTTCCTACAAAATGTCAATTGGTAGGCTTGATTTCGTACACTGGTAGGCCCGTTTCTCAAAATATTGCGGGGAAGACTGCCCACGTATGAGGTGGGCACGGTTGCAGGTACTGTGGTTGGGTGACTTACTGCAAATTGTTTTTCCATGTATTGGTTGATCTCACTGCAAAATCAAATCTTAACCAAAACCGTGCGATATCTACGTATGGGAGGACCACTATAGTAAGTTACCGGCAGACGCCTGCCCACGTATGGCTTCAAAGATATGGCAGCAAGAATATGCTTAACCATTTCTTCTAATGTCTCTAGCAGAGGACCTTCCTATAGACAATTCCCAAGTATCTAGGACCCCTCGGCTACACGTAGCTTCTGTTCATGTATGTTATACTCTCACAATCGGTCCGAAAACCAATCGCATAACTCAAATACTACGGTTCTTTTCACATAGTGAAGGCACCGTTTAACCGTACCCTCATTGCAAGTAAATATACTAGAATAAGAGCTCCTCCAGAGCATTCAGGCCGGTATCTAACGCACCCTGACGACAATCTCGAAGAGCAGCTGCTTATTGAGGCCGAAGTAGTCATCGGAGAGAAAGGACTCGGCAGCCTCGATGATTTGGAAGATGGACTGAAACGCAGGGGAAATCTCCCATATGCGGGGAAAGCATAGCCCTCCCGATTCAATATTCCCTACCCATATCATAGCACACAGCTTGTCAGCTAAAGACAACAAAATATCCTTTTGATATATTACAGTAACCTTGTTCCGCTTACCGGACCCGATCTAACAGCAATCGGAGCGTTCTCGGAGCAGGAAGCGTAAGGAGTTGAACCACCGTTTCCGGGAGGATACAGGCTGCGCTGAAATAAAAAAAAATATAATTCTAAATAATATTTACTCCTACTGCTACTATAGCAAATACATGGGCCAAAAATTGTTGAAATTATACTTTTGGCAAGAATAAGAACTTGGGTATTTGAACGGAAGCTTACCCTTACAGGCGGCAGCAGTACATGCGATTCATTCCTTTCCAGTTCCGGAGAGGTCGCAGTCGCGGACCTAGAAAATGAGTAGAGGATACGGTAATAGGGTAATTTTGACGGCTATGTTTCACGATCAATTCATAATGAACCTCTCTCGTGTATTATCATCGGATGGGCGAAACATAACCATCAAAAGTACCCGATACGTATGCTCTAAAATGAGCTGTCATTCTTCATTGTGGCAGAGTTGGCGAGTTCGATGCGAACTACGTTTAAGAACGTATAGAAAAAGAGGTATACCCCCGCGCAATTCTGCTTGCTTCTTTCAAAAGAAGTAGGAAAGATGTGTCTACTCTGCGGATTTCAACTCTACCTGGGCTGCTCGATGCTGGTATGTCGCATGATGTTGCGGACCTGGAATGCGTACTAGGGCTTGAAAACCAAACCTTTCAATGTTATTATGAGACCGAGAGAGAGAGTGATGAGGAGCATGGAAGAATCAGGAGAGAGTCAGGCGATAAATACGCAAATCGCGCTTGGTTTTCAAACCCTTCAGCATGCATGGGCACGGCCCATAAGTACGAGTGGTAGCCCCCGATTTTCTGGACGGTAGGCCCGAAAGAATGTTTGGCTGTGCTTATGGGAAAGTAGAAAACCGGTTTTACATGACTGGCAGCCCCGTTTTTCGGGATGGTACCCCCCCATTTTTTTAAAAAATTTTGGTGGGTTACCTGCCCATGTATGCCCTACAGGGTACCTCACTGGCAATCCTCTGCAGTTCGTCCCTCCCGTATCCCGTCTCCAGCACTGCCTGGTCCAAAGGGACGCGTCGCAGCATCAGGCTGCAAAAAGGGATGACTTGGCTTTTTGCCAAATGTCAAATTGTAGGACAAGAAATAAGCCAATACCGTTGCTGTATACAGCAACCTTTGTTTTCCGATCAAGACATTAGCCAACACTACTACTTACTCAGTCATCGTGCACATAAACGTCTTCGAGTACGCTCCCTTCATTGCCCTCTGTATCGCGCCGCGCAGCCGCATTACGTAGTTTGCAGAAACTGGAAAGAGACAAAAATATACCCCCCCCCTCCGGAAGGAGACAAAACTATCCCCGTTTTATGGCTGACAATTAGAGATATGCAGACTGGTCAGTATAATGATTATGTTTCATGCATTATTCATAACCGCGACGTTTCTCGTCGGCATACATGGGCAGCCTTCCCCGTAATATTTTGAAAAACGGGCCTGCCAGTGTACGAAATCAAGCCTACCAATTCAAAGTTTGTAGGAAATATAGGCCTACCAAAGCAAAATTCAAAAGAAATATGGGCCTACCACCCATACTTCCGATCCGTGCCCACGTATGCTCGTCGGCAGAAGAAATGAAACATATTGGCCCAAATGACCACAACTCTACTGACAACCCAGCGTGTGCATAAACTTAAGCTTCCGAAAGATATTTGCACGTTTCCTACACACTAAATCCTACACATACAACGTCCTGCTGCGTAGAATAGATTCGCATGCAAATTAAGAGAGTGGAGGCCAGAGAGCATGGACACTGGAGAGACGCAGAGACATTCGCAATTTCGGAACGCGGACTAGTAAAACGTCGTGTAGACACACTTAGCCCCAGACCTGAACCATTTCCACTCGGAACGATGCCGGTAGTGGGCGGTGCGTACGACAGTCGACATGCTGCTGGATTCGCCTGAAACACAACGTTCTGCTCCATAGGACAGAAAAGTAGGCACACTAAGATCTTAAGAGTGCAGGTGAGCACGGAAATTGGTGAGACCTAGAAATATTCGCAATTTCTGCTGAATATAACAACCTTACCCCGTCGCTCGATTCCTCAGACGCATTCTCTACATCCATAGACAATGAATAAAGCAAAGAATTGGCGAATTCACTATACTATTGCAAAGAAAACCAAGCAGAAACTTACACGGCTGTGAAAAGGCGGAGCTGGAATACTGACACTGGGCCTCTGTCCCAGCGACTGGTTCAATCGGTGTGGCTCGACCCCACCGAAGCCCAAGCTATGCTGCATCTGAAACCTCAATTGGCAAAATACAAAAGAAATAACAAAAATCAGAAAAAAACGAATCCTTGATAGTGCGAACAAGTACGGTACAAAAAGAAAATTTTGAGTTACCGCGCGAGCTACCGTAGTCAGGTCCCAGGCGGAGTGAAGCCATTCTCTCCCTCTAGAGTGCCTCTAGGGCGGGCCGGTCGAGTGCGCTCGTTCGTCTCTTTTTCGATCAACGTGTTCTAGAAGTTGTGACGTTGCTAACGTTTTGAAATTGAGCAAAAGCTTTCAAATATGTTGATTTGCGAGTATTTGCGGCGGAGGATGAACTTACCTCTTTCAGGGTCGTTAGTTTGCGTTTCGCGTCTGCTTCACAGCCCTTCTTTCGTCAGTAATGGCCCTCAAGCGTATCCAGAAGGTATGCTTTTGTGATATTAGCCTCCTTTTCCTCTTTTCCTTAATGGAATTTACCGAAAAAACTTCGTTCCTGACATTTTGGAGTGCGTTTGTAGTGTGAGTATCGATTAGCACGTGATGATAATTGGAGAACAGGGTGCACTTTCTCGTTTTCGAACGGCTGAAAGGGCATGTCACGTATGCATTTCATTTGGCCTACAGTCCAATAGTCGAGCAAACGATTCGATAAGCCTTCTTTTATCTCGCCGATGACTCAGAGCCGGATCGATTCGTCCGCTTTTCAGGAGCTGCAGGATCTCGGTCGCGACCCACCGGCGCAGTGCAGTGCTGGGCCGGTCGGAGACGACCTCTTCCACTGGCAGGCTACCATTATGGGTCCCCCGGAGTCACCATATCAGGTACGCGTTTGCTTTTGTGAGTCAGCATAGACAAGGAGCAGAGGTTTGCGACGCGTAGTCAAGGATACATTGTGCACGTAGCTCTTGCCGGTTCTGCTTGATATTCGGCGGAAGAAGCATGGAGTTTCGAGATTGTTTCTTTTCAGGGAGGAGTCTTCTTCCTCACTATTCACTTCCCCACGGACTATCCGTTCAAGCCGCCAAAGGTTGCGTTCACAACGAGAATCTACCATCCGAACATCAATTCAAACGGAAGTATCTGCTTGGACATTCTCAGGTCGCAGTGGTCACCTGCGTTGACGATCTCTAAAGGTGTGCATAATATCAAAAACTTTATCTCTTAACCCTGTAAATTTCGGAATTGTGTAGACATGGCCCTTTATCTAATGCTGAGCTAGTTCTTTTCTTATATAGCTATACCCTGGTTCATAGGCCTAACAATGGATGAATCATTGTCACTGTGAGCCTCTACTGCCTTTTTTTTGAAATGGAATAGGTGTTTGGGTCAGTAACCAAGTTTTAGCCAAATATTGATGGACAGTTAGCCAGCTAAGATCGGGTCAAATGGTTGTGCTTTCAGTATTGCTCTCAATCTGCTCACTGTTGTGTGACCCGAATCCGGACGATCCGCTCGTGCCGGAGATTGCGAGGATCTACAAGACGGACAGGGACAGATACAACCAGCTGGCACGGGAATGGACGCAAAAGTATGCCATGTAAATTGCCCCCCGACATACGGCTACGTTGTGTGTGTGAGTGTGTGATGATTGGATTGATTTGCTTGTCCCGGAGACCTCCGTATCTCTTCCGCCCCCAGTCTTTAATTTCAAGAAAAATGTGTATTATAAATTAATTCTAAGCATCCCGTCCTCCTCTGCTATATTACTTGATTGCTTTTTTGGCCGTCATATTGTGTCTTCATTATGATGCAGATTGACTTGTGATTAAAATTTTGTTCGCCCACTTTTGATCGATCGATGTTCCATGCATTCATGACGAGAGGAAAAATAAAGAAAGCGTATGTACGCTACTGAATATATGCAATGGGAAGGGGATGGTAGAAGGGGGAGGAATTGCAGATGCAATTTGTTCCTATATCAACCTTCGTCGACACGTCGTTTTGGAGTGAAGTGAACAAGAAGAAGCTGAATGATTGGCGGTTGGATGAGTCACCGAAGAGGGTACACGCGTCGTATTCGATATGTGAGCTGTAGTAGAACTGATTGGTCTGAGCATTAGAATCAACAATGAAGCATACTGTTCGCGTCTTTTCGACCTATTACATATATCGAATGGTTTCACCATTTCATAGGCTGTCTCACCTTTACACCATTGCAACGCGAATCGAATGTTGTATTCAAGATAGTGTGCTATCTCGCTTGCTCATCATTGCAACAGTAATAAAAAGATCTGAGATCTGATAGGTTGTTTAGGGAGCGGCTGTTTTTTCGTTAGCAATGGCACAAGTTTCCTGAACTATTATGAAGGGCGTGAAACTTATGCCGAGTCTATGATTCGAGCTGGTTCCTTTTCGTGGCGGTATTCTTGATTTCTCAATCACCTGAAATGACAAGGCTTTGGGGCTGGAAAACAGGAAATGTGCCACGTTATACTTACGCTACTCTGTCAATCACAATGGTTATGCTTCCCATACGCTCAATCTTCTCTGATCAAACACTTGAACCGATCTATCAACGTGTTCTTTTTTCATATATTTCGTCGTTTTTTTGTTTGCCAGATGAGTCGCGGTTATGAATGATGTGTGGAACATAAGCATAAAAAGGAACCGGTTTTAAACCTCTAATCTAGAGATAGAGGGTCTAGAAGCTAATGTTCCGATAAATGAAGGTGATTCATTCGGATTTAGCCCTCGAGCCACCGTCAATACACTAAATTGCGATATGAGATTGAGACTCGCTCTCACCACTCATGGCATCCCATCCTAACGGTAACCATCAAAAAGTCTCGAATGGAATGCCTCTAGTAGTCTGGCCAACAAAAAAACGACGAAATATATCGTCGAATTTTTATTTTTTTGATTTTAAGCCTCTACTCTAGATGACGCCGAGGGTTCGGACTCGCGTCTGTCGCTGTCGCACGATTCGTTCCTCGACGACGACGACCCCCTCCCTCTGCTGTCGGGGCACGCCATCGTCTCGAACATTCTCGACTCCTTCCTCAAGATGGACCGGAAGACCGTCGCGACCGAGGCGGCGAAACAGGTGCGTTTTTTTGTTAGCTTTTGTTTGTTAACATGTTAACAACACTTTTGTTAACGTGTTAGAGGAATACGAGGAAACCCTGGTATACAGCATAGTACGTTTTTTTGGTTCTTTAGAGATTGTTCTTTACTAGAAAGGAGCATTTTTTTATACTTATGGCTGGCTGAGGACGAGTATATTATAATAATATTCGGCAATTTGAGGTGTGGACGGTGATCGAGTCGGGCATGTGGCTGGCCCGGCCGCAGCTACTCAACACCTTCGTCTTTACCGTCTTCGCGGTAGGAGATAGATTACTACGGTAGCTTCGATCGATTAGGCCGGGGCCGTTCGTTGCAGGACCTGAAGAAGTTCAAGTACCACTACTGGACGTGCGTTCCGGTCTTCGCGCTGCACGGCCTGACTCAAGTTGCGGGCGCGCAAGAGGTATTATTGACGGGAAACGGCTCCGCGCCAGTAACCGTCATTCCTACCTTGTCTGCTCACTCTCTTCATGCCGCTCCGCTCGCTCGGCGGAAATTAGAATGACGGCAACTGACGGAACATTTTTTTTCTCTCAACCATAGAGTAGTGGCTTCTGGTTGCTCCCGAGCTTTCACGTCTGGTAGTAGCTCTAGTTGAATAGCAACTCTCATTTACTGCTTCATTTTGAATCATTTTTTCCAATCGAGCTCTTGCTTTTTTTCCATGCGAAATTGCAGATGGCGAAAAAGCGAAAGTGCTTTCGGAGCGGTTTGATATCTTGCCAATATGCCATGTTTTTTTTTGAGGTTGCGGACGCGGTAAACAGGCAGCTGATCGCGTACCTCGAATCGTCCCGGCAGCCGGTCTTTCTCATGCTCAACGACGGCTCTCCGGCTCCGCTGGCCACGCTGGACGCGCTGCCGGCCGAGGCGGAGTTTCACGTAAGCTTGCTGTGCCGATACGCGTTTCCTGAGTGTTAGCCGACTACCAGGCAAACCGCTTCATCAAATCGGTCACTTCACCAAGCTTCATCGATTACAGTCTACCTAATACTTGCAAAAGTTCTACAGTAAGCTACCCAACCACGGTGCCTGCAACCGTGCCCGCTTTTGATGAGAATGGTGGTTTCCCGATTATTATTTGATTTTATGCTGAAGCGAATCGAAACAATAGAGTCTATTATCTATGGGCTAGTGGTAGATACTATATGTCGGTAGTGAAATCCTATTTTATTCGGTGTTATTTATGCAGGTGGTGGTGGCGGACCCGTGTACTACTCCGGGCGTAGCCGGTTGGCTGACACGAAACGTACTGACGGCGGTGTGGAGGAGGCGAGCGGACCGCAAGACGATTGCACTCATCTCCCTGAGGGGCACGCGCAGCTACTCCTTTACCGTAGGTGAGTATCGCGAACTGAAATCGAGTCTGTACGGTCCTGAGGGTTGTGCGTAGTAGCGGGTTTCCCCCTAATCCAAGCGATCGATAGCAGTTGCTTGCTGTGATGTATATGTATCTGGTTTGTAATTGCTTTTGTTCTCTTCACTATCATACTGCATTTCTTTTGCGAAGTCGCATAAATCTATCTACATATCTGGTTCCAGAACGGTCGATGGACCTCGCCTCAATGCCCTCGTCTGTCGTAGGCTGGGAGAGGGACGGGCGGAATGAGATGCGGCCGAGAACCGTCGACCTCTCGAGGCAGTTCCATCCACACAAGTAAGCAGTGCCGATAGGCAGAGGTTGCTGGTTGATTGCTGCAGCGGTTCTCCCGTGCATAACGATTGATTGACCAATCTACTTTAAGATATTCGTCTGCCGTAGTCTACCCAATAATAGTTGCGGAAAAGTTTTGCAGTAACCAATGAACGTTGAGTTTTAACATGCGCATTAGATTACCGCGTGGAACAGGAGGATTCACGAAAAAGCGTTGTCGGAACAACAAGACAACCGCCGGAACTTTTTTTTTTATTCTCTCAACCATATTAAAGTAAAATATTGCATTTTGAGGTTGATGGAGCAGGCAGTGGACCTGAACGTCTCGCTGATCAAGTGGCGTCTCGTACCCGACCTGGACACGGGCCGATTCGCCCTGCTCAAATGCCTCCTGCTGGGAGCGGGTACGCGATTCTAACCGGTTTTTTTTTTGGTTTTTTTTTGTTGCCAAAACTTTATATGGAGAATACTGCCCCTAAATTACATGTGAAGAGGAGCACTGTAGTTTGGAGTGTCACGATTGTTCTATGGTATTTATTATGGCAATGATTACACTTTCTTGGGGTACTGTAGCTGGGAACGGTTACTGTACCCCAAGAACGGTGGGAACGGGGTTACTGTAGGACTGGCGTTCCAGGCACGCTGGGCTGCAATGTGGCTCGGTCGCTGATCGGGTGGGGCGTCCGGACGATTACCTTCGTCGACAACGGTACCGTATCCTACAGTAACCCCGTGAGGTGAGCTTTTGGCTGGTCTTGGTTGAGTTATCGATTGGACATTGGACGGTTTGGACTTGCTTCCGAGTATCCATAGATCAAATAGTACGTCGGATCCGACGTAACCAAGGCACTTTTTTCTGTGAAAATGTACAGAATCAAGGCACGTTGACTTTCACATTTATCGTTTTCTGCCAAATTATGGCCTATTCTGACCTTTTTAATGTAAATCAAGGCACTTTTATCCCGTTCTACCTTAAAGAATCAAGGCTCTTTGGAATTCAACGACGTTACTATTTGATCTATGCAAGTATCGATCGCTTTCCAGACAGTCGCTCTCGGAGTTTGACGATGCGCAAAACGGGCGGAAGAAGGCCGAGGTGGGAGGGGTACTGTAGATTGTGGGGGGGGTTACGGTAGACAGGGAAGACGGGGGCGTCGTGGAGCTTTTGATCATTTACTGTGGAGACAACCGCCGTTTTTAGTAGATTTGTTAGTTATGCTTGCGTGATTTTCAATGGACTTCGTAAACTGTTAATGTAATAGGCATTTATGTGTTAGCTAGCTATAGCGGATTAAAAAGATCCATCGGAAAATCATTCCGAATATCAGGCGAGAGAGTGTGCAAAATTGAGAGAATTAGACTCATTTTGGAATCAAAGTAACGGACGGACCGGTTTACTCCACTATATATATCGACCATCTCTTATTGCCCTCACCGTCGCAGGTGGCCGTCTCGTCGCTTCTCCGCATCTTTCCCTCACTGAACGTGTCGGCGGTCGACATGACGATTCCCATGCCCGGGCATACGCTCGATCCGCAGCGTGCGTTTGCTCTTTTAATTACTCTTTATTTTAATTAATGCCTTATAATTAGAGGAAGCAACTTACAGTTAGCACAATATATATATATATATATGCTTTGTGACGAAGGCAATGTATCCTACCATAATCCAGTCCCATTATAACTCTACTTACAGTAGTCACGGCCGTGCCCCACTTGACATACCGTAACCCGTTCCCCTTTTACAGAAGAGGCCGAGGTGCATACCGCCTTCAGTACGCTCTCATCGCTCATCGCGGACCACGACGTCGTCTTCCTTCTGCTCGATTCGAGGGAGGCCCGGTGGCTGCCCACTCTTCTGGCCAGTAGCCTGGGCAAGGTTGGTTGGGTGGGGGAGGGAGTACTCGAAAGGGGCAGGATAGGATTAGAAGATATAAGGTAGCCCGGTGAAATAAGAAAAAGGCACGATGGAATCTTGGCACGAAAGCAAAATGCCAAGATTCATTGCTGACGTTTTAGGTCACCGGGTCTTATATGCTTAAACACTATCATCGAGCGAGAGATGGACGGTCGCCAGTTCACGGTAATTTGGATTGTGCGGCCACCGATTGCGCTCTGGTGGTATTGTCGCGTACACTAGGGTTTGCAAACCGAACCATTTTAATCGCATTATGAGACCGAGAGAGTGATCAGGAGCATGTAAGAATGAAGAGGGTCAGACGATAAATACGCAAATCGCGCTTGGTTTTGAAACCCTAGCGTACACCCGGCACATGTATGGTTCAGCTGTGCTTCTCGGTGGCTCTGGGCTTCGACACGTACGTGGTCATTCGCCATGGAGTACAGGCAGAGCAGGCCGGGAGGGAGGCAGCAGCAGGGTGAGTGCCATAGCCAAAGTAATTAGAGGTTTAAAATGCGGTTCCTTTTGATGCGCATGTTTCACGCATCATTCATAACCTCGACGCATCTGGCCACCAAAAAAAAAAGGAAAGGAATCGATTTTAAACCTCTAGTGAGTACCATAGATACAATAATGCGACGCCGGAAACGACGTAATCAAGGCACTTTCTTTTTCTCTAACGTATTTTCTTATCTATGGTGGGTACACCTTGTTGAATCACCCGATGAAATGGACCAGTGCCAATCATTCGTGCTTTCCCCCCCCCCCCCTTTCTTCTTGATAGCGCTTTGAATGGTAGACAAGTAGAGAATAGAGGGGGGAGAAGTGGTTCTTCTACTTTTGCGATTCTCCGGGGGAATCCGCTATTAAGCAAAGCGCGGGGAAGTGCATTTTTGCGGGTATGGGACGCGTCTACCGTACTCTTGTATTACCGTAACCTGTATCAGGCCCTCAACCTCGACCGGATCCTTCGTGCCCGCCTCCGCCCTTGGATGCTATTTCTGCTCTGATGTAAGTGCTCCATTTTGTCTCGTAATGCATCTGGGTATTATCTACAGTAGAAGAAGAAGAAGCCTGCTATATCACTGCTTGGTTGCTTTATGTGTCCATCTTCGCAGTAGTAAATCGATGGCAGGTGACCGCGCCGGGCAATTCGCTCAACGACCGTACCCTCGACCAGCAGTGTACGGTAGCCCGACCGGGATTGAGTCAGGTCAGGCGGCGGGTCATGCGTATGACTGGGTAATTGTAGGCTATGGATGATTCTAATAACCAACTTTTCCGTCAATTTACTACGTTTACTTCCTACTAACAAATCACTGAAAAGTTTGTGTGTTTGCGTGTATCTGCTACACGCATGACTCTTACAATTAGAACGATAAAGATAAAGATAAAGATAGCTGCTAGTTTCCCGATTCTCGAACCTTGCCAATTGCAGATCGCCTCGGGCACGGCGGTAGAGGTTCTGGCCTCCGTTCTGCAGCACGCGAATCCGCTCGAGGTATGCCTAAGGCATAATAGTGTGTTAGATAGAATATGTTGGAATATGTTTCAATGGTCCATGAAATGGGAGTATTATTGAGAATTCCTACTATATGGCACCTCGCGTACGATTACAACCTACATCTAACTGTGGGACAGAGCTTTCCTTTAGAGATCTGATATCGTAGTCAGATTTTGGCTTAAAAATCCATTCTCACTACGCGTCACGTACGCGTCGCGGTTCCCCACTCGCTGTGCATTTTGAATGTTTTGAGCGCGTTGATTTAAACGCTCGTGTACGTGTTGTTGTATAATTCTTCAAGCAGCTTACCTTCGCATTATCGTACCGCCTCGAAAGCTTTGAATCAGTATCGTTCATGTTTCTGTATTCCGTAGGAAAGTGATAAGACCCTAGCACGTTTTGCTTACCGAACAATATATTATATTAATAATATTGTCTCAATTAGAGCCCGCGAATCGATACCATTTAATCCAATTAGGCACTTTTTCCAGGATTATGTTTCACTCCGTACGTATTGGGGAGATGTCATTCTGACAATGTTGGTAGTGAAACGTAACCGGTGAAAATCGGCTATCGGTATCGATTCGCGGGCTCTAGTCTCAATCAATCAATACTCGCTCAATGCAGGCGCCCGCCTGGTGTGGAGAGGGTCACGGGGAGGAGGAGACGGGGCTGCTGGGATCGGCGCCGCATCAGGTTTC
>LS890266.1:13702-27412 GCA_900490955.1 Micoletzkya japonica | reverse complement strand
AGCCTCTCTGAGCACATTGCGATCCCTCAAGAGCGTATTTTAGACATTACATCAGTTTTGTCCTTTTCAGGAGACATATGTCTCCATTCATTCAATAAACTATGCCTACCAATCAGACCGCACGCGAGCTACAGTAATCACGAAATGACATTCGACTTCGCGCGTTCCCTGAAGAGCAATGTAATTTTGCATACAACTTCTCGCCTCATTTGAACAGCGGAGAGAGGCGGGAAAGAGATACAAATGTAGCATTCTGGGTTTTCGACATTGCTCTTTCAGATAAGAGGAAGAAACAAGGTGGTTAAAAAGTGCTCAGAGGGGCCCTTTAAATTAATTATTTTCCATTCACTGGTTCGGCCAAAGAATCGGATCCTATGGGCGGAAACCACTATTCGCTAATCGAAAGCTAGGAAAGCTGTGACGAGGAATGAACCTTCATTAGCATGGCCCGCGTTTTTTGCGCTTACCTTGCCTGTTCTATAGCGACCGAATGTATTTGGACGGAAAAAATATGAAGTAAAATACATAAAATACAGTTTCGCTTGAAGGAGGACAATTTGGAACCAGGTAGATGGCAGCACAAACGATTTCTTCCGGCAACTGAATTTTTCTTATAACTTTTGAAAGAAATAATGTTTTTCAAAACGGTTTTCACTGTTCGTAAGAGTTCTAGAAGCTTTTTTTATCTGTCTAACTGGTTTGACGTGAACAGCCCCCTTTCTTCTGTAAATCTAAAAAATAGAACGTTTCAAAAATCAGTTTCTTCGATCATAGCTTTTTTTATATTTTTTTTCAAAAATCAGTAGTATGGAATTATTATGTAGCTTCAAAAGCTTCATAGAAAACCATAAAAAACATTAACCGCGCGTTCAATCTCACTCATTAACTGCGAACTAATGGTGACCTCCTCGATAAATCTCTCGTTTCTACACACTCCCTCGTCGGAGGTCACCATTAGTTACGACTTAATCTTAACAGATTAGACGCGCCGCAGTACCGAAAAAGTTAGTCCTCTTTTAACACTATTGCTAGAAATATTCTCTTGGTCAACTATAGTGGATTAAGAAGGATCCGTCGGAAAATCATTCCGAATATGAAGCGAGAGAGTGGTCACATTTCAGAACGGAAGAAACTGACGGATCGCTTTATTCCACTATAGCTTCAAAATTGTCGTGCAGTGTTCAAATTTTAATGCAATCTTGAAGAGCGTGTCCGCAATTGTATAGGTGTACTTGCTGAAAATTTGCAGGTCGGAGATGATATTGTTATAAAATCGCATATAGCATCACATAGTTTTGGTTGAATAACTCGGAAACAAGCAAATGCATAATTCTGAAATTTTAGTGGATAGTTCAAAAGATAGTTTCGCAGATCTTATTGAGTGGGATTAATAATAGATGGTAAAATTTCGTCGATTCCAAGGAGTTATAGCAGTGGATCATCTCCGAGCTTTTCAGCAAGAACACCTACACCATCAACAATCCACAGCATTCCAAGCGTCATAATAGCGAATTGCGATTTTCGCGCATAGGATCCGATCCTGTAGGCGAACCAGTGAACGAAAAATTATGAATTTAAAACCTTAAGCTCGCCACTATGAATTCAACAAGTTCTGAAATTTTGGTATAGATTGGATCAGCCACTCTTGAGAAAATTCAAAAATAGTGGTCGTTTCGCTATTAGACGCATTCTTCACCTGGCGGAATGCTGTGAATCGAGAATCTCATTGCCGACGCTTCTAGATAGCTTGCTTTAAAATTTTAACAATACACGACAATTTTGAAGGTCTTTTACTTCATGTCTTTTACTTCATATTTTGCCGTCCAAATACAATCGGTCGCTATAGAAAAGGCAAGGTAAACACCGAGAAGAAAAACAAAGCGAAATATATAAGTTTTGCTTGAAATGGCTCTATCTCTCATACTTCAAAGTCTAAAGGATCAGCGGAGGCGTGCAGTAGAGATAAGCGAGAACATACATTTTATCTTTATCTTTATCTTTATCTTTATCGAATACGCGTGTTGCGTATTCGATAAAGATAATAATTTGATAGAGGATGAATTTCTTTACAAGATAGCGGTGAGTTTTTTTCGATATCATTTTTCAACTTCTTTCAATCTAAGAAAAACCTCCAAAAACGGTCAAAATAACCGCATTTTCCATTAATTCCTTTCCTCTAGGGTTTGAAAACCAAGCGCGATTAGATTATTTATCGTCCGACTCTCTTCACTCTTCCACGCTCCTCATAGCTCTCTCGGTTTCATAATATAATTGAAAGGCTTGGTTTTCAAACCCTACTTTCCTCTCTCCTCCGCCCTCACGGGCCATGCTAATGAAGGTTCATACCTTGCTTGACCCCTGTCGCGGGAATCACCTCAGATCGAAAAAGAGGCTGGAGCGTCACTTTTTTAAACTAAATAACTCGATTTATACGTTCCAATTTTCTAGACTATAACGTGCGGTTGATTGATTGTGATAGACAAGAGGGGAATGAGGAGACGCAGACAGCGAGAGAAATCTTTGCACAGCTTTTTCTAAGCAACGGCGAAGTTTCATGTTTTCTACATTTTGCTCGAAACCCAGGACACTGTGAGCTATCCAATGATGTCGAAAAAGCATATGGTCAAGAAGTGGTCGGAGGGGCCCTAAACTGTCGCAGGAAATCATCGCATACTACTCTCTCCCCCCTCTCCTCGTCCCCTTTCCTCCCGTACCTTCCCTTCTCCTTCTCCTCCCCTCAATCCCTAAGCCAGTCTCCCCCTCAGCCTCTTCTCCCCCGTCCCTCACAGTACTTCTATCCTCCCCCCATTCAGTCGCTCTCTTCTTTTCCCCCTTTGCCTAAAAGGAACATGCAGGGAAACTAGGTAGAGCCAGAAATCCAAAGGGACGAACGGCGAAACAGTTATCATGCCTTTATTTCAATGCCCGCTCACTCATTTCAAATCTTACCTCGCTACAAATTCTCATGCAAACCTTAAGATATGGACTGATTTTGATTACAGAAAGTTGGCTTAATTCCAAGATTCCAGGCTAGAAACGGGCATGGATCCAGTTCGGGCTACGTGCCATTGCTCAAGCAGACAGACGGCTGAACAGCCGTCGCGCAGTTGCATTCAATGAGCAATCGACTTACTCGACTGGCACGACTAGAGCTCCGGAATCGCGTCCATTTAATCGAATTAGACCATTTTTCCTTGGTTAGGTTTCAGGCATTAGCTATTACAACAGAGACTTTCTTCATGTCATTCCTGAAACATAACCTCACAAATTCGGTGGTCGGACTCGATTCAGGAGGTCTAGGCACTCCGTCGAAGTCCTCGTTGCAGCAGCAGTCGTACGCATTCCTATTCCACGCTCTTCCTTAACGGGCCGTCCGGGCAATATCTATCATATGCATTTTTGACAGCATTGAATAGCTCTCAATGTCCTGAGTCTCATACCCTCTCCTTATTAGTTGAAACTCCGCCGTGGAAAGTTGTGCAAAGACTTCTCTCGCTACCTGCGTCTCTTCATTCCTCTCTTGTCTCTCACAATCAATCAACCGCTCTTAACTGGTTATCTCTTGAAATGAATGAGATAGTTGGAGGAACCTTTTAATTTTTTTATGTTAATAATTATCATTTAAAGTTTATGGCTACATTATAGGCACGCTTTTGAAGCCCACTGTCTCCTATTCCATCCGTATTTGCCCTTCCGCATCGCAGGCCTTAGCTGTGCTGCTTTGGTGCTGCAGCTGAGCATACCATTTTCGATTAGAGATCTTGATTCGGTTTGCAATCCCTCATTCGATCCCTCCCATTCTTTCCCCTCTGTCATCGAATGACTCGGTCCCGATCCCATTAGTGACAGGAATGATCACCAGTTCCTCCAAAAGGTTTTCGTGAGCGCTTTATATGTTATGATAGAATTTATAAAAAATGTTTATTACATCATTGTTCATTGTTCTCACCTTCTCTAAAGCGGGTATCGAATTTGATACCAATTTGAACGTCACTACAGTAATTTTCGTAATGTTTCTATACAGAGCGTAATTTAGCTAGCACACACTGCCACAGTGAAAATTCCTTTGCCGGCTAGGGAATTATAACGTGAAACGAGTAGGGCTCAATCCGTAGGGAATTTTCGAAGTATTTGAGAACAATTCCGTAACCAGCTAGTGAAATTTTGATGATTTTGAGTGTAGGGAAGCTCATACTTAATATCTTCAAACAATCTATATCTTCACACAATTCTGATTTAAAGTATGCTCGAAAATCGAGCGCGAGAAATCTTTCCTAAAGCTTGCATAAAAACGAAATATAAATGTCGACACATTATTATTATTGCTCTTCTTTTGCATTTCATCCAGGATTACTCCTCTCGAATGATATCCTGAATTAGTAGCTTGAAGCAAGTAAGAAAGGCAGAAAAAAGAACGAATAAAATACCGTACATACGAGAATTTTGTTCCCGACCGTCGTCCATCATGAAAGGGAGAGACAATGCCGAGGGTCATGAACCTTTTTATCCATGCAAAAGAAGGTTCATATGAATTAACGGGATCATATGAACCTAGTTCATATGATCCCTCTCGTCCATATGAACCTCATTCGTGATGGGTCATGTGACCCCGGACGGTCATATGAACGAATGGGATGAACCATTCATTCTCATATGACTGTTCATTTTCCGAGCTCTAGACTGGAATCGTCATTGTCTTCCGATCTCTATTTTCGATGCGAAAACTGTTCTAAAATGTACGGTGTGCATGTGATTTCTCACTTCAGTCTCCCCCGTACTAGAGCCTCTGTCTTCCCCCCCCACTTTTTCCCTCAACCGTACTACAAATTATGCCTGGAGATCCATTCGGAATCGTATGCTATTTAATTTCCCCGTCGTGATGGGTCGATTAAATATCATAGTTTCTCTTCTATTCCTTTCCATTATTTTCCTTAGCATTTTTTCCGTCTCGGTTGGACAATCCCCTACTTCTCCCCGCTCTCTCTTTCACTTTTTTCTCTTCCCTCCTCGTGTATAGTGCAACAAAACCACCATTTCTGTTTCACAACATATGGCGAAACTCTCGACGTATGCGAGGTAAATCACAATCTGCTGAGCAGACCCGGGGGCAGGATGAGTATACCCCTCTCCCTCCACGGTCAATAAGATTGTGTTTATGCGTGGTTATTTGCGAGCGACACTTTTGGTCGTCTTATTCGTCCTAGGTTCATACCGGTTGGGCGGTCGACAGATTTCGTTGACTGTCTCATTGCTGTTACTGCATCTTTTGAGTGAGTCGGTGTAGCTGTTTCCGCTACTATCCGTGCTGGTGGAGGTTCGGTTACCTCACGCCTTACTATATTGCTCTTTTTCAATTGATTTGAATGAGCCTTCCGATAGTGAATGAGATACGTATGATCTCTAAGTTTCTGGGTGACTGCTCCATGGAACCATCGATCTCCTGTATCGGAGTAATTGCGGAGGAGTACTTCCTCCCCAACTTCGAAAGTCAGATTTTATGTCATAGTTCCGTTTCTGAATTCACGATATTTCCCGTTGCATATCAACGGTCTGTATTGGGCTGGAATAAAGTCGAGTCTCATTCTTAGACAGCGGCTCATCGGTGCCTCTGCAGGACTTTTATGCCTGTAGCAGGATGGCTGGTTGCTCTTTTGGAAGGGACCACAATCGATATGTAGTCGTTGCCACACCTTGTCAGGATATCCCCAACTGTGCAATGGTGTTGGTACATGATGGTTCTCATGCAGTGCTTGTAACATTGTGTTTTGGAGCGATTCGGGGATTACTTCCCGATGTCCTCGTATGAGACAACCATCACTGATTTCCAGCTCCTCGAGCCTTGATGTAAGGTAGCATCGGATCATCCGATGCTTTCTCTTTCGGTATGGTTTCATTTGTGAGTAATGTTCTGATATGGACAAGACACTGATCTTTCCATGTAGCGTTTAACATATAAGATATGTTCAATTAATTTCCCTGCCACGAATGGAGATCAAAGATAGAAAAGTCTGAATGGCGCGTCTGGCATATTGTAGGACTGCCTTTTCTATATAGGCTGTATTTAACGTACGCTATTTGGTTATGAGAGTTTTCATGAGAACTGAGATTCATCGATTTGGCGAATGTATTTCTTTACAGTTTTTATTCATAAGGAACCATATATCAATGTACAGTTTGTTTTATTATTTTTCCGCAATCTGGGCTACTCGTCAGCAGCATCTGAAATCATTAATTAATAAATCTATTTATGTGTGTGTGGTGTAGTGTTTTTGCTCATTTCTTTGCCATCTCTTCATTTTGTTGTTTATCGCAACCTCCCAATACGTTCCGCGAAACAAACACTACATGTTATAAGCCTAGTAGCGAGCAAAACAAGGAATGAGGAATATTCAATTATGACAAAAATTATTGGTCTCATGAAGTAAATATTATACTAGTTTACGTTATTATTCGCTTTTCCTTGAAACTGCAATAAAATTATCTATCTATCTAGTTGAGCGTAGATAATAGGAGCCTCTTCACAAACCCCAGGTCTGGAAACCGCCAACAGGCCAATTTGGCGTTAGAGAAGATGGTTGTCCAATGCAATAGATAGCATTGTTATGCAATGCTACAGACCACAAGTCTAGAAACTCATAAACGAGGGGCGCGCCAAATCCGCCAACAGGCCAATTTGGCGTGAGAGAAGAAGAGACCCCGGGATGGTTGAACAGTGAGATAATGAACTACTCTAACTCAGAAGATGGTTGTCCAATGCAATAGATAGCATTGCTATGCAATGTTATAGATCCCAGGTCTAGAAACTCATAAACGAGGGGCGCGCCAAATCCGCCAACAGGCCAATTTGGAGTGAGAGAAGAAGAGACCCCATGATGGTTTAACAGTGAGATAATGAACAACCCTCACATAGAAGCGGGTCCCAAACAAGGAAGTTAAACTCGTGACGCAAATACAGAAAATTTAGTAGAACACTGAGCACCACTGGGCGATAAAATAGCCTGCAGGTCAGGTTGGGCATAGGTTAAAATGAATTGAGAGGGAAAAAGTAAAAACTTCGAAAAAAAGTGCCTGGCCGTTCAAACGGTGATCGAATTAAATAAATAGCTCAAAACGAACTCAGAAGTAAATAATATGAAAAAGTAAAAAAGGAGAGTGAAATATGAAAAAAATAAAACAACAGAATTGAAGATGAGTGCAGGCAGCAGCAGCCAAATCGGCCAGCGGGCCAATTTGGCTCGCTGGTTCCTGCAACGAAGCGCGTGAACTTTTATCATTTTACTGTAGGTTTTAGACTTCTTCTTTTTTCAGTCGATCTTATCGCTAAGCCTTTTCCTATTTTAGAACATTTTCCTTCTATTTTTATGTTATTTTTATGTTATTTATGTTATTTTCTCTTGCCAGCTCATAAATCACATGCATACGTTGAGATTACTTCTTTCGAAGTTATGTATGATCTTAGACAAGATTTTAGCAAGTCTTGATCTTTTCTTACCCAATTTCTGTTCTCTCATTGCTCTGTTCCCTCAAGTGGCGCTAGCTCAATGGATATAAGCAACCTCTAGCTAGTCTATTGTGGTCATCCTCCGCAATAGGCTGGTGGCAGACCCCCTTTCTATTTCTTTCGGATCTCGTATCGGAAGCATTGCTATGTAACTTTACCGATATATGAGAGAAATCTGCTACTTAGCAATGCTACTGATTAACTACAGCACTGAAATATCATCTTCTGAGTTAGAGTAGTTCATTATTTCGCTGTTCAACCATCCTGGGGTCTCTTCTACTCTCACGCCAAATTGGCCTGCTGGCGGATTTGGCGCGCCCTTCGTTTATGAGTTTCTAGACTTGTGGTAGCATTGCATAGCAATGCTATCTATCGCACTAAACTACCATCCTCTATGTGAGAGTACACAGTGTTCAGAATGTTAAAGGGACGCAGGACCGAAATAATTCGAGACAAATTTCTCTTTGAACCCGGGGCAATCTCCTGCAGCGCAAGTTAGTGGCAACCCGATCGAAATAATCGGTTACGGTACCCCTGCCGATCCGAGTTGACCACCGTGATCGGGAGTACGACCGTTCAAAAGAGACAGCCACAGGCGTCGAACCCCCGAGGCGTGATTCATAGGATGACTTACATACCACTACTCTACTACTATGGCAGCGGGCTGCTGCTCGTCCAAGTAGATATGGAGTGCAGCAGCGCGTGGCTTGTGCGAAGCAGCTCTCCTTTCGACGTTATTGGATTAGTAAACTTTCTAATAAAAAATATTTTGAAGTGATCACAAAATCCATTGAGGAAATTGATCGTACTTCAACGTCCTTCTCGCTCGGTACAAACCATTTATCAGCAACGAATACGGAAGCCTAAATACTGAAAGATGTAGTGAAAGTGTGAATAACAAAAATGCTGAAATAGTGAATAACAATTACCATGGTTCTAAGAATAAAATAAGAATAAACGATAAGCGAGAGGGTTCTTCTCGTCCCGGCCGTCCAAGCGTCGTCCATATGCACGAGCATCCGATGACCTACCTAGAATTGGATACTCTTACTATTATTGGAGAAAAATCAACGTTGAGAAATCTTTGCAGCGCACTTTCTATAAGCCAAACAAGCTTACAAAAGAATGAGTCTCCTCCAATGACAATAAATATGCCGGCAAACCATTCGTCGAATATTTAAAGCGCTCACCAAAAGGATCGTGCTTGCAATATTACAATGGAGCCCACGATCAGCTTGGCCATCTACCCGACTACTCGAAGAATCAGCTGTCACCGAGAACGGCGAAGTGCGCCTCACGCCTAAAAACATGAATTATGGAAGAATACAGACAACTGTGCATTTCTGCAATATACGCGGCAGTTTTCTTAGCTTTGTGCAGGGTAACTTACCTAATTACTGAATAGCTAGGTAAGCAAATCAAAACCCAAAACCTGCCTTATCATAATAAAAAGAATAAAACATCCAAAGTGTGATACTTACTTGCCAAGTTCGCCTCAGTGAAGCCACAGCCCTGTCGGGCATCCGCAACCAATGGAAAGGCCTCGGAGAACGTTCACATTTACTGACTGCAAGCAAGGAGCATATACAATAACAGAGCAACCACCAAGAACCGGAAATAAAATACTCGCGCGACGTGAAAATGGAAATCGTGTAATTAAAGCAAACTAGGGTGAACTAGAGTGTAAAACAAGCAGTATTAGCGTAATTAGTACCAAACAACTGCTGTGAAACGTTATTATACACAACTAACTCACTAAAACAGTAAATTATGCGATTAACTTCAAAGTAGAAAGTAATCACACCATGAAAGTAACGGCTTCCCGCCAAAACGTTTAAACCCTTACCACTAATTTGCGCTGCAGGACGCCCGCTAAAACCCGGCCGTCCAGGCCGCCACTCCGGCTAATTTTTCGGTTCTGGCTCCCTTTAAGCGAACGAGCCAAAATGCTTAGGATACGGTGTTTTCCGTGCGAGAGTTCCTAACGAAACGGGGGTTATTTTTTGGGGCATCTCGTTCGCTTAACATTTGCACTGTTGTCAGAACACTGTGAGTAGTTCATTATCTCACTGTTCAACCATCTTGGGGTCTCTTCTTCTCGCAAGCCAAATTGGCCTGTTGGCGGATTTGGCGTGCCCCTCGTTTATGAGTTTCTATTATAGACCTGGGGTCTGTAACAATGTTATGCTACCTATCGCACTAAACTACCATCCTCTATGTGAGGGTAGTTCATTATCTCACTGTTCAACCATCCTGTGGTCTCTTTTTCTCTCACGCCAAATTGGCCTGTTGGCGGATTTGGCGCGCCCCTCGTTTTTGAGTTTCTAGACCTGGGATCTATAACATTGCATAGCAATGTTATCTATTGCATTGGACAACCATCTGCTGAGTTAGAGTAGTTCATTATCTCAATGTTCAACCATCCTGTGGTCTCCTTTTCTCTCACGCCAAATTGGCCTGTTGGCGGATTTGGCGCGCCCCTCGTTTTTGAGTTTCTAGACCTGGGATCTATAACATTGCATAGCAATGTTATCTATTGCATTGGACAACCATCTTCTGAGTTAGAGTAGTTCATTATCTCACTCTTCAACCATCCTGGGGTCTCTTTGGCCTGTTGACGGATTTGGCGCGCCCCTCGTTTATGAGTTTCTAGACCTGGGATCTATAACATTGCATAGCAATGTTATCTATTGCATTGGACAACCATCTTCTGAGTTAGAGTAGTTCATTATCTCACTCTACAACCATCCTGGGGTCTCTTCTTCTCTCACGCCAAATTGGCCTGCTGGCGGATTTGGCGCCCCCTCGTTTATGAATTTCTAGACCTGGGATCTATAACATTGCATAGCAATGTTATCTATTGCATTGGACAACCATCTTCTGAGTTAGAGTAGTTCATTATCTCACTCTTCAACCATCCTGGGGTCTCTTCTTCTCTCACGCCAAATTGGCCTGTTGGCGGTTTCCAGACCTGGGGTTTGTGAAGAGGCTCCTATTACACTCAACTAGATAGATAGATAATTTTATCGCAGTTTCAAGGAAACGCGAATAATAACGTAAACTAGTATAATATTTGCTTCATGATATCAGTAATCTTTGTCATAATTGAATATTCCACATGCCTTGTTTTGCCCGCTACCAGGCTTATAATATGGAGTGTTTATTTCGCGGAACGTATTGGGAGTTTGCGATAAACAACGTTCAGGTCAATGCGTAGCAACGGACAAAAAATTGATATAATTCATTAATGTAGGAAAATGGCATGTATCGGTTTGCCAGCTGGGTATCAATCTAAACTGGATTTACGCTGAAAACCAATTTATACAGAAGAGCATAACGATTAGAGAGCCTTGAGTATTATCCGAAACAAAAATTCTCGTTATTTTACGATTTTTTTATGGAATGTCAGCTTTTGGCAAGCAAATTAATTGAACATATCTTATATCCGTTTTGGATATCAAAAACCCTTGAAGGTTCTCCGTACTCATGAGTTCAAGCTCAAAGGCTTCTCTGAGTGTGGTATCGCTTGGCACGATGTCCGTTTGGGGAAGTCTCGATAGAACATCTGCCTTACCGAACTATTCGGTACGAACATGTCGAATGTGTATTCCATTAACCGAAGTTCCCATCGTATGAGTAGCCTTTGGGCGCTCACGGGTATCTCGTGTTTGGTCCGAATATTCTGACTAGAGGTTGTGAGCAAGGTACATTTCCGGCCGTTTCGGAACTGGTTGAACTTTTCAACCCCATGGATTATTCCTATGCCCTCCTTCTCAATCTGCGCGTAGTAGCGCTCCTCTTTCGTCAAGGTTCGTGACGCAAACGAGATTGCCTTCTCTTGGCCGTCAGGGTATCTATGGTATATTACGGCACCTAGGCCATAGTCTGATGCGTCCGTTGCGAGAACAATTGGTACATCGGGATCGTAGTGTGCTAGTCGATCAGCAGCTAAAAGACGACGTTTGATTTCGAGAAACGCTCTGTTCTGTTCGTCATTCCACTCGAACTTTGCGTCTATTTTACGCAGATTGTTCGAGGGAACCGCAAATTGGATAGTTGCTGTACGAACTTCCCGTAGTACTGTACCAACCCCCTGGAATGACTCAACTTGCTTGAGATCCTTCGGGGTTGGCATGTCCTTGATGGCAGCCAGTTTGTTTTTGCATGGACGTATACCATCTCCGGTGTTCCAGCGTAACATGTATTATGCTGTTTTGCAACATGAAATCTATACGTAATTTGTGCTGTACATGTGCACAATACATGCTGGTGTGCACAATACATGTTATGTATTTACATAATACATGTTGCACAGTGCACTATGCATGCTCTTATAGCACATTTCTCTTGGTTCTTTTCTATTATAATCAAAATATTATGTGAACAACAACAATGGAAACAACAACGCAATGATTCCGTCAGTCAATTTATCCATTAGCATGAATGGGGTGTCCTGTAGATGGTCACTTGAACAGATTCCCGCGATGGGGAGAAGACGGACGAGCGAGTCTTAAGATGAACAGGTCACAGCATTCCGTTCTGTGAAGAATGTGTCTAATAGCGAAATGACTACTATTTTTGAATTTTCTCACGAGTGGCTGAACCAATCTGCACCAAATTTTCAGAACTTCTTGGGTTCATGATGGTGAGCTTAAGTTTTTAAATTCATGATTTTTCGCCGATTGGTTCGCCCATAGGATCGGATCCTATGCCCGGAAACCGCTATTCGCTATTAGAACGCTTGGAATGCTGTGAGGTTTAATAAAGGCTTTATAGATATGTAGAGTACACAACGTACCCATACCTTTGATTGCTTTCATGGTAATTTGTCAAATTCTCACAGATTTCCGCGATGGAGGACTTCTTTTTTAACCATATTATATTTCGAATTCTTAACCGTATTCTAATCAGTCTAATGACGATATAGACAGATCCGATTATTTTCTCTTATTCCCATCCCCACTCTAGCTATGCAAATCCTCAACATGCTACTCTACCGATTTTTCTCTGAGCGAGATAAATGAAAACTCTACTTTGAGTACTAACTTACCCCTTCTGCTCAATCGCATCGAGGCGCTTGAGGATGGAGCTTCTTTCATTCTTGCACGTAGGATGGTTAACTCGGTTATCACCTTCTCAACTGCGAGAAGTTGTATGCAAAGTTACATTGCTCTTCAGGGACCGCGCAAGTACGAATGCACAGCATTCCTAGCATTCAATTAGCGAATAGCGGTTTCCGCGCATAAGATCCGATCCTGTGGGCGAACCAGGGAACATACCGCCCTCACTTGCCAAGGTGATCAGAGGGATTCTTCATCTGAGTTCTTGATGGAATAGGACGAGATGGGGTTGATAGACAAGAGAGACGACTGAGCCGACCGTCCGCCGCGAGAACACAGAGAATGAATGAGAAAACAGAGAGAATATGGTAGATATTAACTGGAGTGTGCCTTTATATAACATTCTATTTTTCTAATAGAGGTTCTAGCAAAACTACGCTGTACCCGGCGATCGACGAAGCGGTCTGCGGTCGCCCCGCTAGGAGCTTCGCTCCTGTCACAGCATTCCAAGCGTTCTAATAGCGAATTGCGGTTTCCGCACATACACTGAGCGAAAATATACCTAGTATATACTGAGCAGATAAATATGCAAGTTATATGCTTGCTTCGCCGCAAAATATATACCCACTGGTTGGTCTTATTTCGAAGCGAACGGAAATATACCAACAGGTTGGTATATTTTCGTGGCGTCTGCACTGGTCTATTTTGGAAGCAGTGTGAGTGAGGGACTCTCACGAGGAATGTTAGCATACGGTAAACTATTTTGATCAACCTGACCTGTCAGTGCGTCCTCTCATCAGTTGTGTCCTCTCCGTTCGCTCTCTCGTGTTCTCTTTCTAAGTGTTTGTTGTTGTTGTTTTTTAATTCTTTTCGTTTCAGAGATGACACTGTAAAAGATAATAGGAATATGCGCGAACACTCATGAGCAGTCGGAATTATATCCTATGTGAAAAGAATCTGATGACCGATGGAACTTGGAAGATTAATGTGAGTTGAAATAGTTTCCTTTTTCAGATGCTTACTTTTTAATACACTCCAGACATTCTACAGGCATTCTACGGAGTCGCGATTACGATTTAAATATAAAGAGCCGAATTATTTGGAGAATATGCAGTACGCTGTAAGTTTTTTCTTCTTTTTAGGCGCTAT
>LS890207.1:17638-29433 GCA_900490955.1 Micoletzkya japonica | reverse complement strand
ATTGGGGATGCACTACGATTATACGCCAGAGAGAAGAGCGACTCCGCCCCGAGAGGAGAGAGTCGGGTATAGAGAGGGTCTTTAGAAGGTTGTGTATTATATTGTGGAGGAATAAAAGAGATGACTTAATAGTGTCCTGGGTACAAGTCGACCAAAGGCAACCTGTCCGCCATGGACTGAGGGTTGCACTTTGTGCAGTTGTATTGGTTAGATTGAGATAATATTCAAGGGAAATTAGTGTTTTTGAGAGAGAGTTTAGCTCTCTCTCTCGGAACTCTATTCCTGATGAAGGCGGAATCATCGATCGCCCGACAGAATTCTTAACTACTATGTATTTGTGTGCTATTTGTTATTTGATGTTATTTGATGCCTAGTGTTATTTGATTTTGTTAATCACTGACTTGTGACTACCATTTAGCACAACGAAAAGCTCTCAAGCCTTAGCTATGATTAAATTCTCTGCTATGAAAATGTTCAGCTAAATTTAGGTCGAAGCGGTCCCATGTTTTCTTCCGAATTTCCTGACGTCATGAAGACTGAAGTCAGAGCTCAAAAATATTCATTATACAAACCTATCGGCAACTGTCGAGAACCCTTTGGCTACCCATTCCACTCTACAAGATGACCTTCAGTCACTTCCTTGCAGAAAAGTACCAACAGGATCGATCCCCACGCCCTGAGGGCTGCTCAGAGGGAGACCCGTGTGACCATCTCTTCTCTCGCGCTTCCTCCAAACAAAGTTTCTGGAGGAAACGAAATAGGCTTGAGTTATCAAATGGAACCTTGTCGCCAATACCTTACTAAATAATGAAAAGCTTTATAATGAAAAGTGCTCAAAAATGAGGAACAGACGCAGCCGTTTCGTGGCTGGGCTCTTCAAGCGTATTTCTAGTTCGCGAAATGAGGTACGCTCGGAGTGTGACCGTCGTCCTAGATATAAGAAGAAGACGATCCTGCTTGTTAAGCCAAAACAATCCATCGACCGTCTTCTTACTGTTATTCCCCACTATTGCTTTTGGCCGACCGGAAGACTCCGGAAAAGGCAAGTAGTAGCTTTACTGTTTTTTCCTTAACTACAGCTGTACATATCCGACGTTCACCGGTGGAGCCGGAATGGAATCTCCCGGTCTCGCTTGATCGCGAACAAAATCCAGATCAAATCATGACGGTTATGCGCATAGCCGCCATGATTTCAATCAGCGCTCTCTCGTTTCCCCATACCATCTCTCAATTGATCTTGATTTGATCATGATGTCGAGTTGCTTGCGATGAAGTCCTAATGGAAAGGAGAAAGGAATTGCCAGTTGATTTGATTTTGATTTTATTCTGATTGCGAGAGATTTCTACGGGGGCAGAGGTTGCCTCTGCGGATTATGATTCTTTTTCCGACGCTTGCTCGCAAAAATGTTGCTGTGTTCCTGCTGTGCAGGCGTGCCCCGGCATCAGCAAAGCATAAAAAGAGTCAGAAAGACAGCTCTAGAATCATTGGCCTTTCCTACTCTGTCTGGAGTCTAATCATGTCGTTCCTTCCCTCGTAAAAAGTATGAAATGAGGAAGCTGACGGAACCCTTTTCCTCAACGATACAGATGTCGTGCTGGTCTCGTCCATCTCCCGCGCCACGACCGCCTCCTACCAATCGACCGGCCTCCAGCCGGCCCTCAAGCTAATCGTAGATGCACTGCCCGGCGAGAACACGAGAATCGGACTACTGATAAGCGATCCTAGCGGTCTTAAGAAGCAAAGTTAGCAGCAGTGCATTACGAGTAGCATTCTGCGTAAGATAGCAGAACAGCGCTTGACCTATGTTTGCAGACCTTCGAGAGTCTCGTAGCCAGCGAAGCGTCGCTGGGCTCGTGCGGCAATCGCGAGTGTGTGAAAGCCGCGATCGACAAGATGCCGAAGCCATTCGTAAGACTAGGGAAACTGTTAGCAAAAATGTCTTTCCAATCCTTACTACAAACTGTCCATACAATATGCTGATTGAAGTGTATCTAGTGTGCGAGCCTTCAGCATTTTCTGAACATTCCCCAATATTTAGGCTATTTACTGTCCTTCACGGTGGGCGCTGTGCGGCCGATGCGGTGGCACGAGTGACCAAGATGTTCAGGGAATCGGTATGACCCCCCCCCTCCCCTCCCCTCCGAGTCCGCCATCATTCCTAGGATATAGTAGTCCTTCCAATCTCGTGACCAAAGATCGTGATAAAAGAAACTACGTATGAATGACCCGGCTATGTTTTAGTTTGAGTGTTCTTGTTAAGTGTTGCTGTTTTTAGCGTAGAACGGTAACGATTAGCCTTTCGCCTCTTTCTTGGGCACTTCCTCCTTATCCCTTGTGCCAAGTCAACAGCTTCTATCTAAATTCACAAATTTTTACTTAATCAAATCTGGTAGCGCCAGTGTCTACTTCGGCGAAAAGCTATGCTGTTGATGCTGTATACGGTTAAGGGCGATCGGGAAAAGCTGGTTATCCTTGTGCTGGACAGAGAGGAGGAGTGTACGAGTGGAACCTCGCTCAAGGAGAAACTGGATGAGGCACGCAAGAAGGGTCAGTTGGACGAGTGCACGCCCTTTCGGGAATATCACCTTTTCATCAAATGAGCCATTTCGTCAACCTTGATCTACATACATGCGATTAGTGCGACTTTAGAGCTATCTCTTCACGTTTGTTTTTTTTTGTTTTACGACAAACTGCTAGCGATCATATGGCCGACTTTAGAACGTGAAGCATAACTATGGAAAAGAATGCTCTAGTCAGCTCTGTCAAGATTGCATAGAAGTATTCCACATGCTAGCTAGTATCGGACGGATGAAAATGATAAGTTTATGCAAAATGATCAGGAACTTTTAGTGCTGAAATACCAGCGTCATGCGGTTGCATTTGTCCAAGTACCTGCTAATAAGTTGTGGTGAGCCCGCTATGGGTGTGAACCAGATTAGATAAAGACGTCTCTTGAAAAAAGTGAAACCGCTCTATCTCGAAACTCCCTCTCCACACCTTTTGCGTGACATTACTCGTCTCGCAGCGTACTTTGCTATCATAGTTGAGCTGTGCGCAAGATAATAATGCAAGAGAAGAGCGAGAATCTAAGGAGTTTTCCGCGCTACAAAAAGGTCCGATTATAGTGATATGTGGTGCTGTTCTACTCAAATACACAGAGAAAGCGGTCAGCTCCTAAGCATGAAATGGGCAGGGCAGTCGATAAAACGCAGATTCTCTTCCAGGAATCACGTTTGACGGCATTTTGCAAGGATCTGAACCGTTTTCGAAGAAGGCCCTGGATGAGCTCAACCTGATCTCGGGGAATAACGATTCGAGAAGGCGCACTGGCAAGAATATCAAGGTACTTGTGGCGGAATAAGGGGAGACGGATGTTCAAACACACTCGCCTTTTTGGACCCGTTGGATATGTAACTTGAGGGTCATGGGAAAGAATATTGGCAGGGTTCTACTTGATTCCTTAAAGGGACATGGAAGTCAAAAAAGATTGCCTTTCATATGAAAGTTTATTACCTAAGTAATACAAAAACCAAAACCAGAACGCACAAAAATGTATACTTCGCGAGATATCCAATTTTTAATTTCCTAGCCAAGGCGCAGTCTTACGGCGCTTAGCGCATAGGAACAAGGTAAACGGCATCGAGGTATTCCCGGAACAAATAAATATTTCTCGCCGTAGAAATTTTTTAAAAGTATTTTTTCAAATTCTATTATCTTTATTACCGTCTCTCTGGAAGTATGGCCATGTTCGGTTTCACAAAATTTCTCGCTTCCGTGTCCCTTTAAAGGAAGTCAGAAGAGATAAATAAATTTCGTCCAATTGCAATAAAAACCTTTTGTTTTACCTTAAAGGAAGGAACCAGCCTCTAACCAAAAGTTCTAAAATTCGATGAAAATTCTTCTAGGGTTTAAAAATGTGAGGAAAAAACATAGTGACAATAAAAAATCGAAGAAAAAAACTCGAAAATCGTATGTTTTATTTTTTCGTTCCGGGCTTCCGTCGTTGAGAATAATGTCGCTTTTGGCTTAATTCCTTTCGCTAAACGCAATAGCGTCGTCGTTGAGCGAAATTTCAAAAATAATTTCTCGAATACTATTAATTTTTATTATTTTTCCTTTTGGTTTTATGCTAATTACGACAAAATCTTTCATATAAGCTTGAATTGAAAATCACTTCCATGTCCCTTTAAGGAATAATGATATATAAAAATATTTTTTAAAAATCCAAAAAAATTCTCAAATAATATTAAATTTTATGATTTTTCCTTTTAGTTTTATACTAATTTCGACAAAATCTTTCATATAGAAAATGGGTTCCATGTCCCTTTTAACTACAAATAGTGTGAAGTTAGTGGTGAAGTTAATTATTACTGACGATCTCATTCCTACTTCGTCTGGACTCTCTTAATACCGCTTTGCCGTTCGTCCGAAATATGGGAATGATGGAACGTTTCCCTCAACCATACTCAGGACATAGACGTGGCGGCGCTGGTGGCGGGCCTGCACGACTCGGGAACGACGACGACGTCGTCCACCACAACAACTACGACAACGACGACGACGACAACGACTACTACCACAACCCAAGGTATACGCAGTTTGTGTGCTATGGAAGTAAAGGTTCACCGGCTAGTCAGTGTATGGTTGTCGAAAAAGTTTCGTCAGTCGGCTTATTCCTACTTCCGACGAGAGAGCGTAGCGGCATAAGGAGCGTGCAGATGAAGTAGGAATGAGGCGACTGACGGAACGTTTTTTTGTCAATATAATAATTTGCAGCGCCGACAACGGGGAATCCGACGCCGGTGAATAGGTTGTGTTCATTCCCCGCGAAGACGAAGTCCATCTCCTCCGTTCGCGTCAACTATGTGCGGCATCCGGACGTCGATGACGACGTGGTCTACGACGTCAATCAGAACGCGCTCCTCAAGTGTCCCAGTCTCTGCTTCGCCCTCAGGTATATAGAAGAGAATATACTGCGGCAACCTCGCTCGGAAAGGCGCCTAATCACACACTCTCTCGCGCCATATTTGGATCTGCTCACGTACCTTTATATTTCACTGGAAGTTTGATAGGAAGCCTGATCCTGGAAGCAGTAATTTTTCTCCAGACGCCGTCAACCGAACTGGCGGAAAGGTCTACAAAAATGTATTACATACAATGGTCAAACTAACTGCTTTTATTTAAATAGTGGAAAAAGTTGTAATAAATACGGAAATTCAGCTTTTACCTGAAGAACGGTACATACGACATGGTGACGGACTACGAGACTACCGCGTCCTCCTTCACTTTCAATGAGACGACCAAGTTGTGGACATACTTCAAGGCTGCCTCACCTGAACTGTAAGCTGCCTGTTAGAGTTCGCAAGCCGATTCACAAAGCGCGATCGTTTACAAGCATCCCTTACCGTTCTCTCGGGGTGGGTGGTGATCACAATGTTCTCAGTTCAGTTCAGTTCAGTTCAATCACCTTTATCGGAACTATCAGTGGATTGGGGTCCAAAGGAGGCGTACCTTGATATAGATGGGAGAGGTTATAGACTTCGAATCTTCTTCAAATGTACTCACTCAGTCCGAGGTGCCGAGATGTCTTGTATCTCTTTGACTCTCGTTTGGCACTACTCCCCCCGTACGCCAAGTCTTCAGGGGGGGGGGGGAATCTTCTTTCTTGTCCTGGGTTGAAATTGCGTAGAAGGCTTGATCGAGAGAGAAGAATACGAGAGCCGACCGCGTGCGACGAGGACAGAGAGACACAATGTTCTAAATGATACAAAATGTTTTCCGTGCGAGAGTTCCTACCGAAATCAGGAATACGTATCTAGTGGCATCTCGTTTGCTTAGCATTTGCACTGCTGCCAGAACATTGTGTAATGCAATGCGAATGGCACACTCTATGCATCGGATTTCTGTTTGACAGCTCATTTCAGCACGGATACCATCACGGACATCGTGGGCGCTGCGTGCATTCCAATTACGGAGAAAGGTAGTCTATCTTTTGACTTTGTTCTGGTTCTGGAATCCTATCGGAATGCCGACTTCATGCTCGAACTTCCGAAACTATCCTATCGATATTATAGATGGAAAAGCTCCGTCAGTAAATCCCTCTCTTCATGTCGCTTCGCTAAATTGGAATGGTGCTAACTGACGGAACGTATTCCTCAATAGGAACGGAAGCGCTATGTGGCGATTGATTTCCTTTCCTTCTTTCCCTACGAAGTGACGGCGAAATGAAGTCGTCGACTATTGCTTGCGTTTTCTGTCCCATTCCTCAACTGCATTGGTGACAGAACAGAACTACCTAGCAAATAGTGATATTTCTATCTCAATTTCTATTACTTAAAAAAGATTCTAGACCGCCTCGGTTCCCTCTTGATATTGCAGTACTCGCGCGCAGTCGCTGCTACGAGATTCCACTGGCTCCGGGCACGTCGATTCGGCCAGTTACCGGCACACCCCTTGCCTGCCCGTCTCTACCCATGATGAAGTAGGAACAGATATGCTAATTCAAGATGATGAAATGACCGATTTGGTGACATGGTAGTATCACCGTGCGGTATGCGTCGACAAATCAACGAGGGTTAGAAGTGCAAACTGCTGAACGAATGCGAACGTTCGCCTTTTGTAGACGTTTTGTCCGCTCGCCCGAGAACATCTACAGACACGCGGACAGTTGCATTCGGAAAAAGCGTTTCCATGACCAAGTCCAAGTGTAAAATCCGCGGTATAGTGGAATAAACCGATCCGTCAGTTTCTTCCGTTCCAAAATGAGTCTTTTGCACACTCTCTTGCCTCGTATTCGGAATGATTTTCCGACGGGGATCTTTTTAATCCACCATATTTGAGATACGAGGCTGCGGGTCGGGTCCCGTGCTGACGAGTTCGGCGCACACGGGCATCTACTGCTTACTGGGCTCGTGGGCGTTCTTCTGGCCGGGAAACATGGGCTACCAGCGCATCCACTCGGCTGGCTGTTTGCCCGTATGAAGTCTGTTGGAGGACAGTAGGGGTTGAAAACCAAGCAATATAATCACATTATCAGACCGAGAGAATGAGGTGTAGCATGAAAGAATGAAGAGACGCTGACGATAAATAGGCAAATCGCACTTGGTTTTCAGCCCCTCACAGCATTCCAAGCGTTCAATCAGGGAATGGCGGTTTCCACTATGATCTATCGCCAAAGCGGACATAATAATAAGCGAAAATTCACCAATTTAAAGGTAACATAAAGTGTCACAGATTATCATACTGACGTGTTGGTCTGTATGAGAAACTTCCATAAAACAAATATGACCCTTTAATTTTACTTGCTTTTCTCGGAATCCCGGAAAGAAGGGTTTGAGATCATATATTTGACCCATTTATGCGCACGGTAGATGGGAATCGGGTCGCTATTGACCCGGGGAGAGGAGAGGAGAAGGAGATCACTACTCCTTCCTTTCTCCCTAGTAATTTCCGCTTTGTCTCTCATGTATTTCATGTTTTTCGCTTATGTTTTCGCTATTCTTCACTTCATAATATCGCTTCTTGTTTTCTTATATCATTCTACATTTCAGAGTCGTGATTCTCGCAAAAAAAAGAAAGGAATCACACAGCCGCAACGCGGCAACGACAGGAAAGGTAAAAAATGAAACACATTTGCACAATTTTAGATAAGCTTCTTCAAAGCTTCGGCGTCTCTTCGCCTTCGCATCTCTTCCATTATACGGCCTTGTCGCCAATATCTCCACTCACTCACGGAGGACTGCAGCTTGGGAATGGAAAGATATAAAGTGAAAAGGAGATGCGAAGATATTCGGATGAAATTCAGATCAAATTATCGGCCTCTCTGACGCTATCTTCGTTCGTACAAAAAACCAATAAATCAGATTTTCATGACAATAATTCAGATTTTCATGACACGACATGGCACACAACGATTGCACGTGCAATATTTTTATCACTTCAAATTATACAATGGACTGGAATAACATTGAATGCTTGATGCTCTATGCAAAATCTATTCATATAGCATTGAATAGGAACAGAGATTATTCTAACCCGGTGGAGATATGTTTCAAGTAAAAAATCTGAAACATATCTGCACCTGGAAAAGTTGTCCGAAAAAGTCCGCTAGGTATCTGCTACTCTAGAGCATAATAAAAGAAATCTAATTGAAAACTAATCAAATACAGTAAAGCAAGAATAAGTGGACACCTGGTGAATGAGGTTCGGGGGCATGGAGGGAGAACTCGACGAATTACGAGAGTAGTTGGAGAGACCTCGGGGACCAGAACGAAAGGGGAACGCGTGTGATCATCTCGAAGCGAGGAGGAAGGCGAAGAAGATGAACATGAACCTGAGTGAAACCATTATCAACACAGAACGCAAACGGAAGATTGAAATTGTTACCTTTTGTCGTGATGTCCTTGCGGAGTTGTAGCTCGTTGTTGTCTGTCGAACCTGAGATGCGAAAAAATGATAAAACCATACGAAAAGTAAAAGAAACGATGACAGGAAAGCGACGAACACTATAAAGAATAGGGAGAAATGAGGTAAACAAGCTCGAGTTGAGCCTCTCCCTCGAGGGCGAGAGGAAAGGGTTCCTTCCCCCTGGCAGTGCCTCCTTTGATCTCCCCTTCTCACCTCCCCTTCCGTGTTCGGTGCAAACTTTCTATTGGACTTCTGGTTCTCTCTTCGGGAGCCACCATTTTCAAACTTTCGCGCGCGAAATCTCCCCTCCATCCTGACACTTTATGTTACCTTTAAAAACGTAAGCTCCTCCCCATCAAAATAGCTGCCAAAATTTGATGAAGATTTATTCAGCCATAGATGAGTAAATTCAAAATCAGGTACCAATTCGCTATTAGACACTTCCCCTTTCGGTCGGAATTCTGTGCCCTATTGGAGCACCGTAGGTAGGGGTTGAAAACTAAGCGAATTGCGTATTTAGCGTCTCACTCTCTTCATTCTTTCCTGTTATACCTCAATCTCTCGGTCTGATAGTGCGATTAAATTGCTTGGTTTTCAATCCCTAGAGCACAGAGGCAACCCGTCTAGCTACGTTCAGCGTTATTTTGTATTACACTTTGTTTGGCCGAGCTTTGTGCCTTCCTCATTATTTAATGAAACAATGGTATAGATGCATTTTTGTGTTTGAAAAAAAAATGTCTTGCTAACCGCAAAATGTTGAATAAATTCCTTGCTTTCTTGAATTGGCTCCTTCGTTGTTCATGAGATTGAATTGTGGCAGCCTAACGTGAAATAAAATTTAGCTATTTGTCAGTTAAATTGCTTTCGCCTCAACATACAAGTGTTAAAGGGTCCACGACCTACTTTACACTCACTCTTTACGCTCCTTCTCTACCTCTCTTCGCTCTTTTCTTTCTCCTTACGGTCTATTAACACCCACTTTGGAAAAGTCACTTTTTACGTCGTAACATTGACCTCCTGAATTCTACGTTTTCCAAATCCTGATAACGCTAAATATTTTTCTGTATGGATTCATTCACGAAACATTTTGCGTGCCACTAGATGACACGGTGGAAGAAAAGGAGAGAGAGAGTAATAAAACTGAGAGCACTTATTTTTATTATTTTAGACTAAAGTTCGGAAAATGACCCCTAGGCTCACAAGAGAGGATGATGAATGGTTCATCAAGGGAAGCTGAGTTTCCTGATGAGCCTTTCATTCTTTCGGCTCTGGTGAGCCTGCAGGCTCACATGAGCCTATTCATGTGAGCCAGTGAACCTCTCTCTTCTTCATTTTAACCGCGCTCTTTCTTTTTTTCTCCCCATTTGATCATCCAAAGACGATGCATAAATGATCGTGGAAAATGCGATTAACCGTATTGTGTTTATCCCAAAGCGAGAAATGGTTGTCGATAATGCTATTATCCTTTCCCGATGATTAGAGGATAAGAAACGTGTACTTTTGATATAGTAGAGAAAAGCGGAACGTATAATTCGAAAATACGGTCTAGTAAAAGTTACTGGCCTTAGCGAGAAGTGGAATTTATGCGTCATTTTCGGAACGATTTATTTTCGATTTTACTGCTATCGATTTATTCTGCATGTTTGGGTGCTGCGTGCATTGTTGCAGCTTCTTATATGTTTTCTTTTTCAGTTTTTGCTCATTATTGAGTTTATGATCTTGCATCTGAAAACCGAGCTGTGATCAAACAAAATAATGCATCAAATGTGGTCTATTTTGTTCATGAGTGTGATATTATGAAGAAATACTCAAATTGAAAAAAAGAAAACAAGAAATGACACGAAATTACAACAAGAGACCGCTATAACCGCTTCAACAGTTTCACGAAAATCCCGGGAAGAATATATCGTTCCGCGCATAAACACTTCCGCTTTTTATCTAGAGGGCCTGGCATCGGGGGATCCCTGGACCGATTATATCTTCGTGTTTTCTCTACTATACCTATTTGACAGTTTTTGAGAACAGCAAAGGATAATGCACCGGCCGGGATTCGAACCCGGGTCTGAACTCTTGCCGGGAGACCGCCTTAGACCACTAGACCACCTGTGCACCTGTGCCACTCTCCGTGTGAAAGCTATTCCTATCCCAACTACGGAACATGGGCAAGCCGGTCACCAGAAACAACGAAACATATCGTCGAAAAGTACATGATTCGTTTCGGATACGGTTCGGTAGAGGAGAGAAGCGAGAAAGACGATCCACAAGAGCATTACTGCATGAACGTAGTGACGTTCTTTATATAGACCATTCTCCACACTTTTCCCGCAACTTGCGTGCCACAGAACCTCCAATTGCGCGCCACGTATCCTACCCTTCAAGACTGTCGGCTGCTCTTCGCAGGAAATGGGCTACTTGTGAGCAAGAAAAACGCCTGTTGCGCGCCTCTACTGATACCGCAAATTGCGCGCAAGTAGGTACGAGCAAGTTGCACACCAATTGCGCGCAACTTGCGAGAAACTCGCAAGTTGCGCGCTTCACTCTAACAACAACATTATTTCAGTTTATTTTTCTCTTATTTTTATTATCACCTACTTTTCCTTCATTGTTTCTATTTAATAACGTGTGTTTTTCAGGGGGGATAGTACAAAGGCTTCACGAGGACGGCCACCCCTCGTGGAGTCTCTGAACGAGCATTCGTAGATACAAGGACTTGGCCCTGCTCATGCAACTCCTCAAGGACAACCTGACCCTCTGGACCTCTGATACGGTCGGAGATGAGGCTGAGGGAGAAGCCGGAGAGGGAGGCAACTAGAAGCATTCCCTCCCTTCCCCGCTCGGACGAAGAGACTTGAATTGTAAGCTATACTTGGTTTTGTTGTTGTTCCTTGCCCAACCGTCGAGTGAGGTCCTTTCAACCCTCTACCCTCCCTCCTTCATTCTGTGCACTCGTGTCGGTGTCTTTATTCTCATTCGTCCCGTCCTTTCACCAAATGACATTTTGCCTCCCTTGCAGTCGTTTGATCTATAAGCATAATCTATTACTTCATTATGTAATGGAAGCTCAGCATGGCTTTTCTGCATTGTTGTGTAGGCACAATAAATGTTTCATCTCATCATATCCTTATGCCCTACAGCGAAGTAAAGAAGAAGGGAATGGGGGAAGGGAAGGGGGGGGGGAGGAAAAGGAATCACGCAAGTGGCGCGACAACCAGGAGCGCGTTGCACGCAAGACGAGCGCAAGTTGCGAGCAAGCAATTTGGCAAGTTGCGCGGCATATAACCGGGCGGGCGACGCCCTTCCGGCGCAAGTGACCATTATGTGGCGCGCACGTTGCGGGAAAAGTGTGGAGTTCGCAGACACAACAAGGAGAATGCTACGTTCAAATTAG
>LS890206.1:71506-93207 GCA_900490955.1 Micoletzkya japonica | reverse complement strand
CGCCTACCGTACCCCTCCCTCATTCATTCATTCTCCACCCGAAAGGGTGTTCCCCCTGCAATCTCATTCATCTTCTCTCATACGTCTGGTGGCAAGACGTACCTCTGAAGACTCCCCGGTCCCATTTCCCTTCATCCGTTCTTTTGTGTGATAAACTTTCTGTTTATCCCTCTTCTCCCCACACCTCATACCATACAAGCGAATTTGGCTTGCCAAATTCGCTACAATTTCCATACAATACTAGCAAAAGTGCGAATGAAGAGGAGGTAGACTTGACAGAAATGGAAATGATACATTCTGTCTGTCACTAGCGGGCATTCATTTACGTTCGATTGCGTAAGGTATATTTAGAGATAGCGAAGCGGTTTGAGGAGAGCTCAGACAAAGTAGGAACGTTTTCATCGAAATAGTACGCTTGAGGTCAACAACGCGGGCATCGTCACGGGAAAGAAGCTGTTCGAGTGCCCCGATGAGCTCATGGAGAAGACCATGGCCGTCAACACGAACGCTCTGCTTTTCGTAAGTTTTGGATTGTTTTTTTAAATCTATAATTTAGTTGTATTTAGTTGTATCTGTCTATAATAGTAACAAAACGCAATTGTAATTTTCGCTAATACTTAAGGATATAGAATACAGTAAGACAAGCTGTTTTGCGCAGGTAGAAATGCGGAAAACTCGATTAGGGAACGGGCCCATGGCCGATCTTTTGCGGGCTGTGTGCATAAGGGAAAACATGTTGTTATGTGGGGAACGGAATTGAGTGAGGAATTATCACGTGAATCTTTGTGCAATTAGATTGTGGAACACATCTAAATCGTTCAATGTTCTAGAGTAGGAAGCGAAGAAGACCTAGATAGTCTTGTTGATGGCTATGATTCACCTTCGAGGGTAGCAAGCCATCCGTGAATGCCATGAAAAAATGCCAGAATTACATAATTTACTTTACAATTAGGCTACTTATGCTCACAATTTTCAAAATAAATAATGCTATATATAAGGTGGTAAAGTTCGGTAAAACAGCGTGTGCCTTTTTATTCCGGGTATCGTACGATTCTCTTCGAGTGCCAAAGAACACTGCATGGCGCGATATCGAGAGTTGCCAATTCACAGTTCATATCAGATTAACATAAAAAGTTATCTTTTTCTTGTAATTTAGAACCTATAGATCAATTAATCCTTTCTTCTAATAGAAATAAAGCATATTACAAATGCCTATCGATATGCTTCACGGACAATTTAAATAGTTGAAAGAGCAGCATTGGATCGCTGATAATTCCAATGGGTAATAATAACAATAATAATAATAATAATAATAATAATAATAATAATAATAATAATAATAATAATAATAATAATAATAATAATAATAATAATAATAATATTGCCCCAGGTGTGTTCCAAGAAATAATGGTTCGAGAATGATAGGGTACACTGGTAGAGGGTGAGAATATATACAGCATTCCAAGCGTTCTAATAGCGAATAGCGGTTTCCGCGTATAGGATCCGATCCTGTAGGCGAACCGATCAACGAAAATTCATGAATTTAAAAACTTAAGTTTATCACTGCGATCTCACTAAGTTCTGAAAATTTGGTGCGGATAGGTTTATCCGTTCACGATATAATTCAAAAAGAGTGGTCAATTCGCTATTAGACACATTATTACAAGCGCCAAAAAGTTTGACATAAAACCGTTCCGGCCGTAGCCTCATGCCTCCTAAAGACCGTCTATGAAATAGGAAAAGTTTGACATTTTCAACTTACAGTAAGCCACACCAACGGACTATCGCCAATTGATAAGTAACATTTGGTTGCCGTTCCCCCGCCGGAACGTACCGTAAGCATATGAGTCTGACACACCGAACTCAAAGTGACCCAGCGCAACGTTGCGCAGTCGTCATTGGCGATGTACGAACTATTTTAATACTATAATACGCACCGGGCGGAACGCTGTGTACTATGTTGCGGGGTGGGGTATTCTCGCTCATTGCCAGTGTAATGCTGAAAGTGAGTGCCCAGTTTCAGGCGGCGAAGAACTTCCTCAAGTCGATGATCGAACGCAACCACGGCCACATCGTGACGGTCGCCTCGATGGGCGGAAAGTGCGGAACCGCCGGATTGGTAGCCCTTTCAAATTTAAATCACCCTTTTAAATCACCTTTTACAAGCACCCTTTTACATTTTTATTCTAATAATCTTGATGTATTTTTTTGTATTCACCATATTTCCAGTAAGTTGAAAAAGAAAAAAATAGAGTTGTGAGCAAATATGTATGAAATACCACGCGCCACGCGGGCTGGATATGATTTTTTTGAAAGACAAGAACTATTTATTGACGAAAAAAAGTGTATTTACATTTAGCAATTCTCAGGTCGACTACTGTGCCTCCAAGTACGGTGCGGTGGGCTTCCACGAATCGGTGACGGCTGAGATCCGCCTGCAGAGGGCCACCTGTGTCAAGGTGAGAGCAGAGATCAAAGATCAAAGATTAAAGATCAAAGATCACTCCGTTCAGACGACGGTCGTCTGCCCCTTCTACATCAACACGGGCATGTTCGACGGCGCGAAGACGGCGTGAGTTCTTTGGCCTCTTCTCAGCTTCTTCCCAAAAGTTTGCAAACCTCAAAGCTGGGCTGGCTTTTCTTTTGTCTGCTTGATTTATTCGACCTATTCGAAGGTCAATTAACCTAAGATGATGAATGACTGCAGTACACCCATTTCAGATCTCCGCACATCCTGCCGATGCTCGAGCCCGAGTACGTGGTCGAGTGCGTCATGGAGGCGGTTCTGACGAACAAAGAAGAGATCCAGATTCCCCGCTGCTGCTACTTCCTCTCGGCGCTGGGCGGGTGAGATATAGTTCTAGTGGAATATAGCCGTTCCGTCAGTTTCTTTCGCTCCAAAATGAGTCCAGTTCTCGGACCTGTGAACACGTATTCGGAATGATTTTCCGCCGGATCTTTCTAACCACTATATTAGTAACAGTAAACTCATTCCTACTTCGTAGAAATGAAGCAACTGACGGAGAACTATTTCTTCACTTGCTTTAGCTGTCGTCTAGATGAGACGTAGAAGCCTATTGCTAAAAGTCCCAACAAATTGTAGATTTATTAATAATTTGCAGCTTCTTCCCCTCGGAGGCCAAGCACATCTTCGCGGAGTACCTGGGCATCTACCACACGATGGACCACTTCTCCGGCCGAAAGGGATCCATTCGGAACTAAAAAATCTCTCCCCCCTCCGTAATCTCGGGAAAACCAGCATTTCGTCAATTTTTTTTCATTTCATCAGCCTCGACCTGCATACGATTAGTGTTGATGAGAGGCAAATTTGATGAAATGGTGGTATTGTCGGTCGTCGTATTAAAATTTTCGTTCCGCGCATTCTTGACTGGACGTGCGTTATTCAGCATGGTGCACAGACAAAAGTGCAAATAACCAACGTAATCATCACCGCCGGAACGCAAATTTGAATGCGACGATCGACAATATCCCATATCGGCGGAGCTAATGCTTTCCTATCTCCCGTACGGTGAATCCCAAAAGCTATTGTAGTTCTGAATTTATCATTAGATTTTTAACTCTTTATGCTAACAATAAGTCGACCTCATCTCGTACAATCCTACTGCTATTTCAAGCGTGTTGAAAGCACAATAATCTCTGATACTTATGAGGGCTAAGTATACCTTCTACGATAATTTTTTGCAATTCATGTTTTCTGTTCTAAATACCTCTTTTCTCGATCTATTCTCCAATGCCGAACCTCGGAAGAGCTTTAGCACTTCCTCAGTAGAATCTAGTCGTGCTTGTTTACCTCATAAAACACAATGTATGATAAAAATGATGACTAGTCCTTCAACAATATGGCACGTAGAAATTAGTACAATTGTGGAACCAGGAAAACCAGTGAGGAAAGGAGGGAGAGGAAGAAAAGGAGGAAGGGAAGGGAGAGAACGGAGTGGAAGAGGCATTCTTCAGAGCATTCTGCAACATACTGCTTTCAAAAGCGAAGAATCTGCTAATACTGGTAAAATTGAATTTTCGCCACATTCGCCGCGAAAAAAGTTCCGTCAGTAATCGTCATTCCTACTCCGTCCGCACTCTCTTCATACCGCTTCACTCTCTCATCGGAAGTAGGAATAGCGGCAACCGACGGAACATCTTCCTCTACCGTATTACCGTCATTGATCTTCGGTTTCCTCGGTCGGGTGCTGTTCCGGAAAGCAGAAATGAAGCCACCCGCACTCAGCATGATTTGAAAGCAGTAAAACGACACTGAAAAAAATTAAGAAAATTTTATTTCATCGGGGCAGACTTTACTACATATACTTTTCACATTCCTTTCTCAAAATAGAGAAGATATTCGAAACTGGAAAATGCTCATTCACGAATTCTCGGCGTCGCTGTGAAGTGGGGAGGCAGTCGGGGAAGAAGAGCGGACATGAACAGAGCGAGACTGAGCAGGTTGAGGCCATACACTGAAACGATGCGCTCAATAATCAAATTGATTGTCAGATAATAATTTTTTACAGTATTTGGCATTCCTGTGAGCTGTTGGAAGAGAATGTTAACTAGTTGATAGTACTGTGTGATAACATCGCCTAGTTTTCTAGATAAAGAAACTCGCTGCGACGTTGCATCTGTTGCATCTTCTTTTTTGTCATTCTTTTTTTTTGGGGAGGGCAGCGTATACTGAAGGGATGGGATGTAAGAGGACAGATTAAAGCATGCAATTAGGTTGGCTTCTTCGGTTTTCCATTATGGCAACACTACTTGAGAATATTCGCAACAGTATTATGATTGGACTTATTCCTTGCGGGCTCAAACAGCAAGTCAGGATGTGCATTATTGAACACGGACGTTTCACCGATCATAAAAGGTGTCTATATCTGCTTGCAAAATAAAGCTATTTAGGATTAATATCGATTAATATATTATATTATATTACGTTATGTTATATCATTATACGTTATATTATATAATTATGATATTTACACTTCATGGCTGTCTGTGCTGCATACAAGAGCGAGAAGGCGGTGACATAGGCAAAGAAGAGGCTGAAGAAGAATACCTTTCCCTCCTTTTCCCCCGAAAAATACTCAACTCGTTTATATTTATTTGAAGTTTATGAAATCAACTAAATACAAATGAGCTATTCGTATTTCTTCACGATATCTTATAGTCTCCGTGAAACATATCCGAACCTCGGAGCGATGCAGATGTAGGGAAAGTACGGAGCGTAGCGGCGGAATTTGAAATGCAGAATGAGGGCGGCTCTGAGAATTATTGAAAAAAATCGACTATTTTTATTACGATATATAATTTTAAAAGCAATCCAGAACTGAAGTGAGCATCCGCAAAGGCTTACTTCTCCCCTTCCCTTCTCGCTCCGTAATTGATAAACAAGCTGTCGTTGACGTATGCCAACTGAAAAATAAGTCAAAATAGAAAAAAGATAAATAAACCCACCGACATGCTGCTGTTGATCAGTGAGAAGTGGCCCATATTGTGGTTGAAGTACGTCATGTTGGTAGCTAAAATCTTTGTTTCTTTAGCTTTTTTTCCTCGTTTATCTCGTTCGCACTTCATTCATTCTTTCACTGATATTTTACTCTCGTCAAGGGGAAAGAAATATAATACATCTTATATCCGAGGTTCTCTTACGCCTTTGCGCCTTTACAACCGCTTTACTAGAATCGCAGACTGACTCATTTCCAGGTTGGGTTCGTTCCTTCGTGAAGAGCGCAAGCTGACGTCGAACAGCTCCCCGTAGATCCGGTCCTGCAGTATTACATTGCATACGTGCGTATCGTACGGGTAGTCCGGGCTGTCCATCTGAAAGAAGGCATTTTCTTTCACTCACCGAAATTTCAGTATGCACGCTAGGGAATAATTTCCTAGAACACGCTACCATTGAGAATATTCCCTTAAAATTGAGCCTCCCCTATGGTTTTTAGGGAATTATTCCCTGGCCGGCTAGTTGGGGGGTGGTAGCGTGTGCTAGTGAAGTTTCGCTTTGTGCTTTCTGGTCCACAAGCTATAATTTAGAAAAATTTTCCGTCAGTCGTTCTCATTCTTATTTGCGACGGGAGCGCGACCTGATATGAAGAGAAAGCAAACGAAATGGGAATAATGGTTACTGATGGATCTTTTTTTAATAATAGGACCCGTACATTGCACATGACCACAGCCGTCTGACCGGGACAGAAGAGGGCGACCAGGGAGTTTTCACCGAACTGAAGCATAATGTATTATTGGAGGAAAACGAACGTTGAGAGAGCTGCGAAGTTCTTTCCGCTAACCACCGTAAAACTTCAGCCGGAGCCGGCTTTTAGCCTATGCTGGCATTTTGCCAAGAGAGTTTCAGTATTTAGCGGAGTGCGCTGCAAAGATTTCTCAACGTTCCTTTTCCTCCAATAATAGTAATCTATCGGAATTCATCTGTAATATCGAGATTAAATGGCCAGTAATGATAACCTTAGACGAGAAAGTGTGCGAACACGAGAGATTTTGTGAGGGTAGGTCACCATTAAAGGGCCCCTCCAGGCAATATCTACCATATGCATTTTTTGACATCGTTCGATAGCCCTCGATGTCCTGAATCTCATCCTCTCTCCTTTTTAGTTGAAACTTCGCCGTTGCTGAGAAAACGCTGTGCAAAGATTTCTCTCGCTGCCTGCGTCTCTTCATTCCTCTCTTGTCTCTCGCAATCAATCAACCGCTCTTAATTGGTTATCTCTTGGAATGAATGAGATGGATGGAGGGACCCTTTAATTCACCATTAATTCACCATTAATTCACCATTAATTCACCATTAATTCACCATTAATGAGCCACATCAATTTTCTAAACTATCGCAACCATAAAAATTTCCCAAAACAATACATGGATTTTAATACTCTAAGATTACTGACAAAGGATCGGTCGACCGGCGTACCCTTGAACAAGCCGACACGTGCGTTTAGATCCGGGTAGTGCGAGGACACACCTCTCAAGGAGCAAAGATCAGATATCAAAGTTCAGAGATCAAAGTTCAAAGTTCAAATATCAAAGATCAACTCACAGATTGATCGTCTCAAACTTGGGCGTCCACATTTCCGTCGGCGGCATGAACCACTTACGAACGCCGTCAAAGTCGGCCACTTGCCACTTGAAGCGATCGTCCTTCCACACCTCAAAGATCAAAGATCAAAGATCAAAGAGCAAAAGTTCACGCGTACGTAGCACATGTGTAGGCTGAAGAAGACGGACTGTGTGGTCTCGTCCATGCGAGCCAGGTTGAGGGTGGGAGCGAAGACCCTCAGGGGTAGCTTGCCCGTGACCGGGTCCAGAGCTGGCAGGGACTGGCGGTCGGGCTGCATGGGGACAACTGCCTAACTACGGGCGGTCGTTGTATTTTATAAGATTAGTCGTTTCTTTTCGTAGCTAGCTTTAAAAATAACCAAAAAATAAAAAAAATAACCAGCTTTTGAAATAATGAATTTCGCAACTGTTCCGTCAGGTTCGTCATTACAATTTCCGCTGAGAGAAGAGGCTGTATAGAGAGTCCAGACAACGGAGGAGTGACGAGGCTTTTTCGTCACTAGTATAAATAGTTGTTGTACTTTTCAGGACAATTCTATGCTTTTCGTAGCCATATATTTTCGCATATTTACGAGTACATAAAATATGAAAAACGCACAATTTTCATTAGGTATCGATCGAGCGCCGTGGCAGATTCGTGGAATGGAACATTCGACTTCGGATCGGAATCTGAATGTGATATAAAAATAGCAGGCTCATAACAGGGAACAGACCCCAGACTTTTTTCGCAAGACGCGCGCGACTAAACTGTAAGACGCGACGAACGCGCGCCGCGTCTTACAGTTTAGACGCGCGCAAGACGCGGATTTCAGGGCTCGCGCGTCTTGCTCCCCTTCTTCTTCTCAACCCCCCCCCCCCCCTCCTCCTCCTCCTCCTCCTCTCTTCCTTCGTTCCCTTTGATTACGAAGACTCAACTTAACATACATTTATCTTCCCCAATGAGTCGAAGAGAACATAGTTCACAGTCAGAAATTAGAGTGGACAAACAAACAACGATGAAGGGTATAAAACTGGTTATAACGCTAGACGACTTATGTTTGCAATTAGGAAAACATAATAAACTACATATTATTTACTGATAAACGGTCGGGATTTAAACTATGCAACAAAAACTGTAAATATCAGGACGTGCCTAACAATGCGAGCTCCTTCCTAGGTCTATTAAGTAATGGAAATGCGAAGGAACTTCTTACTTCTATAATTATTCGTCCCTGCTTGGCGGCATTGGGTAGCTTCTGAGTCATACAGCGACCACATAGTGAAGCAACAGTAAAGAACGAGAAGTTATCCTTCTCGGATCCTGCAAACACAAAGTTGTTAGACTGTTGCCTCTCAGAATGCTGACAATGAGAGACAGCAATACAATGAAACTTGGAAACTAAGAACGATAGATCGCGATATTAAAGGGACATGGAAGCGAGAAATTTTTTGAAACCGAAAATGGTTATACTTGTAAAATATGTTTCATAGACGATAATGAACATAATAGCCTTTGAAAAATATTTTTTAAAAATTTCTGGAGCGAGAAATATTTATTTGTTCCGGGAATAGCTCGATGCCATTTGCCTCGTTACTATGCGCTAAACGCAGTAAGACTGCGCCTTGGCTGGGAAACGATTTTTAGGATATCTCGCGAAGTAAGCATTTTTGTGCACTCTGATTTTGGTTTTTATATTATTTAGGCGATAAACTTTCATATGAAAGCCAATCTTTTTTGGCTTCCATGTCCCTTTAAAAGAAAATGAAAACAAACAACCATCCGAGAAAGAGTATAAACAAAAAAATCAAATAACTGCTTAGTTTCGTAAGTCTGGAACTTTCCTCGCGGGCTTGCGCGCATAACGCAGTTTAAGTGCGCGAGCAGGTAGTTAACGTGCGCGCGTCTCGCGGATTACTGTAAGTCGCGCGCGTCTTGCAGTTTAGGGGCGCGTGCACGTAGTTTTAGCGCGCGTGAACGTGATTTAAGTGCGCGTGAATGTAGTTTTCGTGCGTGTCTTTAGTTTCCCGTCGCGCGTCTTACAGTTTAGTCGCGCGCGTCTTGCGAAGAAAGTCTGGAGGATATAAAAACTAAGAAGCTCACAATAGGCAAAAGATCATCAAGAATACTTGCGATGCTCATATTGCAGTCCGCAATAGTTTAATACAATTCTATATATAAAACCCTCCATACCGGGTGGTTCGTCCCTGTACTCTTCATAATCAAATTCATAGTCGCTGTCTTCGGGCGATGCAAATGGGAGAAGAAGAAGGACGAGGAGAAATAGCATTGTCTGTAGTTATGTGGCCCTGTCGAGCATAGGTTAAATGCTCCCAACGACCATTTTTTTACCCCATACTTTTTTGACATTATTGAATAGCTCTCAGTCTCCTGAGTTCTGACTCAAAATTTGAATGTATGAAATTTCGCAGTTGCTTAGAAAAGGCTGTGCAAACATTTCTCTCGTTTCCTGCGTCTCTTCATTCCTCTCTCTCTCGCAACCAATCAACCGCTCTTAATTGGATGTACCTAGGAATGAATGAGATGGTCGGAGGGAGCCTTTAATCGGTTTTATGAGAGAAGAGAAAGCGCAAACGAATGAAATGAGGAAAAAATAATGATATTAGAACGACCACCTTAATAGGTGAAATAAAAAGGACACGCAAACCTCGACCGCGAGTGTATAATCAAGTGGCGGGATCGATAGTTTACATAAGGCATCCGAGGGAGAGATCACAAACTGACTCGATCGCGAGAATGTGTTTAGTTTATGAGACTGTTCCGGGAGGAGGGGTGTTATCGTTTCAAGGCTGTTTACTCAATTATGGGACTGGCGAGGCTCCCAATGGTCTTTGGAAGGTTTAGGAAAGTTCGAAAGAACGATGTGCCTAGCAACACTGTTGTTCCTGGTGTGCTATTTTGCTACAGTAATACAAGTTAACCGAAACAACTTCATGTCTCATATTCGTTTATCCTTTGTAGATAGACTGAAACACAGAGAACCAGAATTAGTACAAATGCGGAACGAGGAAGGTCAGCGACGATAGCAGAGAAAGGAAGAAGAAGAGGAAGGGGAAGGAGAGAACGGAATGGAAGAGACATTCTTCGGAGCATTCTGAAATGTCTAGTACGGTTGACACTCTGGATAATTTGCCTGGCTTAGGTTTTAAAACAACTTTAAAGGAACTGTCCCACGAAAAAAATCGTTGTTGAGTTATTCATTGGGAACAGTGTAAAATGGGCTAGACAACAAGATGAGCAAAAATCCCGATTCGAAACAGCTCTCTAGGCCTCAGTACGGCCATCTGAATGTGTTGGATACGGTAAATCTTGTGGGGTAGTTTGTAGTCTAAACCGACTAGCTAAATAACCCCTGGCATTGCCTGCTCGCTCTCGCTCTCCGTGGAGTAGGAACGGAAGAGCTAGGGAAGGGGCGAAGGTGTGTAGATGTAAGAGCGGTGGAGATCAGGCGATGCCACTGGGTATATTTGGAGAGGGTAGTGCTTGGTTGAAACTACAAACTACCCCACAAGATTTACCGTATCCCACACATTCAGATGGCCGTTCTGAGGCCTAGACAGCCGTTTCGAATCGGGATTTTTGCACATCTTGTTGTCTAGACCATACTGCTATGTTTCCAACGACCAACTCAATAACGATTTTTTTCGTGGGACAGTTCCTTTAAACTGGTTAAAAAGAAGCGGTTTATCTACACTAACATTTAGTGGTGGCGTGAAATTTATATTTTAATTTAAAACGATAAAATCTGAATTACCATCGTTCTTCTTTGGCTGCCTCGGTCGGGTGCTACTGACGAAAGCGACAAGTAAGCCCATGGCGCTCAACACGATTTGGAAACAGTAGAAAGATACTAAACATCAATAAATTATTATCTTCGATTAATTTTGTGCTGCATGAGCGTTAGCATTGGTCTGCGAAGTAGATTGATTCGATTCTGAAACTAGAAAAAGAGCGCGCAAAAAAAAAGAAAATTATTTTCCGCGGTGAACTATTCCCTATTTAAATGTCGTTGGCTGGTTGAATATCACGTGATTTATAACTATTCCAGTTTTCCCACCGTATATTGGGAGGGCAACTCACGGATCATTGGCGTCGCTGTGAAGTGGGGAGGCAATCTGGGAAAGAGAGCCGACATGAACAGAGCGAGACTGAGCAGGTTGAGGCCGTATACTGAAGGGACGAGCTCAATAATCAAATTGACCAAGAGATAATAATTTTGAGCATTTTTGTTCCTTTGAGCTGCTGGGATCTAATTTTAACTAGTTGATAGTATTGACGATAACTGACAAGATCGCCTAATTTTTTAGGTAAAGAAACTCTCTGCTGCGACAGGTTGTATTTATTGTATCTCCGTCTATTCTTTTTTGTGAACCATATTATAATATCTGCCGTGCGTTCAATCCCCCTTGATGACCGGTCAGCGACTTTCAAACAGCTATGAATAACTCAAGAATAAGAAGAGCTATGAATTTCACATTTTTCACAAAGCCAACTCTGCAGGAATTACACGGCTCCTGCAAATTTCATTTCGATATCTTCAGAAATAACTGAACTACATACAAGCGTTCATTTGAAAGTCGGTGACCTACTTTTGGGGGAGATTAATCGTGCGGTTGCTTGTAAAATTAAGATGCTTACATTTCATGGCGGTCTGTGGAGGATGGAAGAGCGAGAAGGCTGTGACGTAGGCAAAGAAGAGACTGAATTTGATACTTTTCCCTCACCATCATTAGATTGATGAGCCAAGTCAATTTGAGTATTGCGCGCCGAAATTTCAAAAACCCGGCAATGCGCGTAATCAGGCATATCTAGATATCCAGCCCAACCTAGGAGCGATGTAGAAGTAGGCAAAGTATGGAGCGTATCGGCGGAATTTGAACTGGAGAATGATGGCAGATCTGAAAACCAGCAAACATAGATATCTATAAGAACATAGATATCTATAATGTATCACTGAATTTTTAAAAGTTATATGAAGCTGGTTTGTTTATCTATCGAACATTTTTCCTGAGATTCTCACTTTTCGCCCTCCTTCTTCGCTCCATAGTTTATGAACAGACTGTCGTTTACGTATCCCAGCTGAATTAAGTATGAGGTTTTCAGTAAATGAGAAAATGAAAGCTTTATATTTAGGGAAAATAATATAGTCTCTGGAACCTGAAAAAGACAAATCTCCGAAATCTCACCGACATGGTGCTTTTGACCAATTCGAACTGACCGACGTGGGTGTTGAAGTACGTTATGTTGGTGTCTGTAGACAATTTGGAAGACTAATGATAAGTCATAATATAGACGAATGATATACATATCTATCTAGATAGTATCTATATATTTTTCACTTTTTTCGTTTTCATATCCTGGTAATGACGCAGGTAAGGTCTCACTTATATTGATCTCCCGCTCGTCCTTCTTTCCCGATCTCACATGCATATCAAACAGTTCTCCGTACATCCGATCTTGCATGATCACATTGCACACGTGCGTATCGTACGGGTAATCGGGACTGTCCATCTGAACATCTACGTATCCGCATTCTTAATTTATATCACTCTTCTATATTCTCCCTTGTAAAATATCATTTTCTTCGTAAAACATTAAAATTTGCAAAGCATTATTACGAATCGTAAGCTTAAAAAAACCTTACATCGCAGAGGACCCACGACGTTCGCCCGGGACAGTGCGACAAGAACACGCCTCCCTTGCGGAACTGCGAGCTAGTATTTAGAATAAAAAGATACGTCAGTAAGCCATCCGAATATCAAGCTAGAGAGAGAGTGCGCAAAAGTGAGATAATTACCTAGACACATTTTGTAATCAGAGCAACGGACTGCGGATCGCCGTTTATTCCACTATATTTTGAGAGTGATAGCCGTTATCGGGGTTCCGGAAGAGAATTCCAAAGGAGGGGTTTCTTCGTTAGAAATAATTCTTCGAAACCTGGTCGTCCCCACGCCCCACTATGTACATTATTGACGACAAAGTTCCGTCAGTAAACCGCCCCTTTTTCAGGGCTAGAGTACTTGTATTATACGTACTTGTATTATACGATAGAGTTGTGTGGAATAAACCGATCCGTCAGTTAATTCCGTTCCAAAATGAGTCTAATTCTCCCACTTTTGCACACTCTCTCGCCTCATCTCTCTCGTCGGATCTTTTTAAAGGGTACCTAAAGTGTCACAGATTTATACAGCGATCGGTCCCTATTGTAAAGTAGATTACAAATACATAATATGAGTTTCGAAAATTTCGTAATTCTCTCAATATCTTGAAAAAGGGATTTCCAGATCATGTATCTGACCTATTTTGCGCACGGTACTTGGGAATAGGGCTGCTATTGATCAAGGGAGAGACGGACGTCTCCTTCGCACCCTCTTCCCCCCTTGGCCGGCAGCCCGCTGATTTCTTCATTTGTCATCGTTCACTTTCTCTGTATTGCCGTTCTTTCTATGTCATGCCGTTATTACTGTCTTGAATTTATTCTCTACTATTCAGCCCTCGCCAACGACGTCGATCAACGTGGACGACACTTCACGCCCGAAATTCAAATACATATTTTATCATATTACATATTACTTTTTTTATTTTGACATAAAAATCTCAATCTTCTTTTTCTAAATTTCAAACCCCTTTCAATCTTGGATAAGAAGATGAATCGTTCCCCCTGAAGAATTGGCGCACGGGGGAACTAGCGCCAAACCAGGATCAAGAGGATGCTCAAGATCATGGACACCGCGGGCTGAGTGAGTATCTGACGAAGATTTGAAGTCCCCGACCTCTCCTATCTGTCAAGACTCCCTCATTTGGAACCCCTCCACTGCTAGCCCAGATAAACGGTGTAACGCCCGTTCAACGGAAGACACTTCACGTGCTCTTGTCAAATACGTATTATAGTATTTATCAGCAAAATAAAGGATAAATGTGAACATGAGCAGTACAGAAAGTGTGAAACATAACTCAACCTGGAATAGCAGGGCAAATAGAAATACTACCAGATTGTTTGTGAAAACTGAGCAACGAAATTTTAGCACCCGGATCTCTATGTAAAAATTTGGGTCTAAAATGAAACAGCTAGCAAACTAAGTGGTCACCTCTTTATGTCGTTGCTCAATTCTCACAGCACCTAATGAACACGCTGTAAGAAAATATCAGTTTTGGGAATTGAAAGAAACGGCAACACTAAGAAAGCGAAATAAAGTAGTGTTCTGGCAGCGCGTTTTTTGACAGATAACATAGTTGGCAGGAGACAGAAAACGGAAACAAAAATAATCTCAACCTGATAGAAGGAGAGAAGAAAAAATGACGGCGCATCTGATCTTCTATGCTTCATTTTTTCGGCATTCTCTTCCTTTTCTTCTCTCATCTCTCGCTTCTCCCCGTATTCTTCCATCATCAGCTCGTGCGCTCCCTTATTCGACTTCTGAAATGCAAGACAGTGGTGATAAAGAGACATTAGGTACATCAAAGCACAAGAAAACAAGTTGAAAGTACGTGAAATGCAAGAGATTGAGTCATCCTCGGGAGGGAGGTGCACAGTGATCCGACCAATGCAACAGGGGGGCGAGGGACGGGGTTCGAACCCCCGACCATGCGCTTGCAAAACGAACGCGCTATCCACTAGGACACAGTTCCAACTGGTTGGGAGAGTCAAGGCGCGCATGTATTGTTGCTGTATCTCTATTCGGAAAATGGTTTCGGAAGAGCGATGGAGCAACTTTGGCAGGGTATAACAATATTATTCCTGAGAAATTCGAACAAAACTCTCCGTAGCGCTTTAGACGACCAAGCATACTATCCATATCTAGAAGAAGTGAGTGCACGGCGTGGGCGACGTTTTCTAAACGTCATAATGCCGCACTCCCTTTAGGGTCGAATCACTGTGAGGTGGTGAGGCTCTCTCGCTCTGGAGGTGAGAGGAAGGGCTTTCTTTGCCCAGTGGCACTGCCTTCTTTGATCTCCCTCATACCAGTCAATAACTTGTACGGCGTTTCCTTTCCTACTACGCTGCAAATTTTCGCGGTGAGAGTAGCTATAGATCAAACTTAAAATAAAGATTTTCTGACACTTTAGGTACCCTTTAATCGACTATACTTGTTATTATACGCTTCATTCTCGTATACATGGTGAAGCCTACCCCAGGAAAAGCATACGGTTTGCCAACAATTAAGGAGACGCATTTCGAAAGCTAAGAAATAGACGACACCCACAAAGGACTCGTCGACCGCCGCTGCGCTGTGCAACCGCACCATGGTCTCGTGCTCCTGCCCCCGCGATCTTCGACCTCTCAAAGATCAAAGATCAAATCCCAAAGATCAAGGCTCAAAGATCAACTGACAAGTTTATCGTCTCAAATTTAGGCGTCCACATGTCCTTGGGGCGCAGACACCACAACCGAACTCCGTCAAAGTCCGCGGGCTTCCAGTTGAAGCGGCTGTCATTCCAAACCTTAAAAGTAAAATTTCGCGGGACTTCGCGAGATTAGAGATCAAACGCCAAAGACGATGGATCACAAAGATCAAGGTTGCAGCTCACGAAACATATGTGCACGCTGAAGAACGCGGACTGCAAGCGCTCGTCCATCTGGACGAAGTTTAGCGTGGGCATGAACGTGCGAATGGTGACTTGGCCTGGGAGGGAAAAACGTTCCGTCATTTTTTGCTTATTCCTATTTCATGCCCTCTCTTCACACCGCTTCGGCCTCTCGTTTTCCATCCTATTGTTTAGGATTTGCGGAGGCGATGCGATACGTGATAGAAAACCACGAACAAGTGCCGTGTTATAGTGGAATAAAAAGAAAAAAACGCTTAGAATGCCTATTAGTCGAGGGAGCATGCACAAATCATAGCATTAGGCGTTTTCGGAACAAAAAATAGATGATTATTCAGTCATACCTGTGACGGGGTCTAGAGGAGGAGGCGACAAACGATTGGGCTAAACGAATGGAGAATTCATTAGTGAATAGAGTCGAGAGATACATGAATCATAAATTACTAGAAACAAGGATACTTTGCAGCTCTACACTGCATCCCTTTCTTGAGAGGCAGAGCCCTCTATAATTTTTGAGAAAAGGTTAACAATTTTACAATTTTCTTGAAATATCGATCGAGCGCCGTGGCAGATTCGTGAAACGGAACTTTTGATGCCGGAGTAGAGTCTGGAGTTAGTAAGGTTCTTTGTAGGAACATTTCGGGATCAAAATGCCTGCATAATATAAAATTGTAAAAAAAACATAACTTGAAGAGTTTAGCCTTTTTTTTAAATAATTTTGATTTTAGCTTTGATACATTTCCAGTTCTCCACTCTCTTCACATTGTCAGCTATTGACACATATGTATAAAGTCGTGAAGCGTATCAGGAAAAAAGCGTTTTGAAAAAGAAAATGATCAAATCCGTACCCGGGTCTTCTTGGTCCGAGTATTCTTCGTAGTCCACAGCATAGTCGCTATCTTCACTTGTTGCATAGGGCAAAAGCAGAAGATAGAGAAGAAACATTGTTGAGCTCCCTATAGGAAGGATTACGTCTGAAATACTAATTTACAGGAAATGCATAGTCACAATTAAATCATCTTTAAACTCTTAAAAGAGTATTTTGCGCGCAAAATCATAGAATACTTAAGGCATTGAGAGTGCGAGAATTGGAGGAACAGATAGATAGCTTATAGATGATAACGAGAACGAATTGCAAAGTGACTCGATGTGTTTAGTTTACGATACAGTTTACGGTTTGGAGGGAACATTGCCGAGAAGTCAGTTCAACACATACCTACTATGGAGGGAATTACGCAGAATAATATGTCGGTAAAATCCAAGCACAGCATTCCTAGCGTTCGAATAGCGAATGGCGGTTTCCGCTGTGATCTATCGTGACTGCGTCCACAAAAATGAGTAAAAATTAGCAAATTTAAAAACTTAAAGGGACATGGAAGCCAAAAAAGATTGGCTTTCATATGAAAGTTTATCGCCTAAATAATATAAAAACCAAAATCAGAGTGCACAAAAATGTCTACTTCGCGAAATATCCTAAAAATCGTTTCCCAGCCAAGGCGCAGTCTTACTGCGTTTAGCGCATAGTAACGAGGCAAATGGCATTGAGGTATTCTCGGAACAAATAAATATTTCTCGCTCCAAAAATTTTTTTAGAATATTTTTCAAACGCTATTATCTTTATTATCGTCTAAGAAACATATTTTACAAGTATTGCCATATTGGGTTTCAAAAAGTTTGTCGCTTCCATGTCCCTTTAAGCTCCTCTTCATCAGTCTAAAGAGCTGCCAAAATTTGGTGAAGATTCATCCAGCCGTTGTGGAGTAAATTCAAAATTAGTTGCCGATTCGCTATTAGACACTTCCCCTTTCGGTCGGAATGCTGTGCAAGACGATGAATTTTTTTCTGAAAGGCAAAGGTCCGAACGCTCTCCCTCCCATCTGGCTCCAGTCCCTCATTCCTCGCTCGTTCCTCCAGTCAACCCGTACCTAACTATGCTCCTTGCTTTTAAAATGTGGGATCTTCTCGCGCTCTCTTTCTATCCTTTCATTCTCTCTTTCAAATTGAGACGACACGGAACTGCAATCTAATCGAATGCAATACCATCCTTTTGAATAGTTACACCTTCCTCGCTTTTCGCAAAGCAAAGTCATATAGTGGAATAAAAAGATCCGTCAGTTTATCATTCCGAATATCAGGCGAGAGAGTATGTGAAAGTAAGGGAATTAGAGACATTTTGGAATCAACGAAACTGACGGATAAATGTTGAAACATGCATAGATATAGATAGAGCATGAAAACTGAACCAAACCGTGAAAAAAAGAGTGGAAAGAGAGCGTTCACAGCATTCCGAGCGTTCTAATAGCGAATAGCGGTTTCCGTTCATAGCATTCGATCCTGTAGGCGAATCAGTGAATGAAAAATTATGAATTTAAAAACTTAAGTTCGCGTCTATGAATTATATTTTCTCTGAATATTTGGTGTCCATTGGCTTAGCCACTCTTGAGAAAATTCAAAAATGGTGATCAATTCGCTATTAGACACATTCTTCACCGGGCGGAATGCTGTGCGTTATCCTGTATACCATCCTTTTCCATATCCTTTCCATATTTACATTCACAGCTTTCTCCTTCATCTTGCACACCTTTTCCACATTTTCGACTTTCTTCTTTCCAAGCATTTCCGAGCCCCTATAAATGATACATAGTATGCCCAACCTCGCATTTGAAAGAGAGAGAAAACGTATCTTATTGAACAGGATAAAACATAATTTCTTTTCAGATCGCCTATTTCGATCGCGATACGATGCAGAGCCTCGTCGCTTCCTCGTCGCAGATGGTCAGGAGAGGTCCGTACCCTCCTTCCTTCATTAGCGTGCATCCCGTACCCCCCCCCCCCTCCCACCCGGACCGCCCCCTTATCTAGATAGATTACGACTGACTAGCTCACTTCTACATACTCATCATATGATCACCAGCAGTTTCTCTAAATTTTCACTCTACATTTTTTATATACAAACGCTCTTGACACGCCCAAAGTAGTTTGTCCGAGTAGGCCAAAAGATAGATATCTCATTACTGATCGTCTTTAGATAGATAGATGGTTTATGCAGATCACAAGGAAATGCGTATAATATACAAGTGAAAATAGAGTAAGAGCGCAAAAGGGGCACATGGAGACTGGATATTATGACATAGAATTCACCTCACTAATTACATGTTTATTTAGCATGCTACTGTGGAATCCACGGACGCACCCTGGTCAGCTTCCATCACGGACGGCTTCGCATTGTGAGTCTTCCTCCACCTATATTAGAGTTGTGCATGAGAGTTCTCTTCTTGATGCCTGTGTTTCATACATCATATAACGCGTCTCGTCGCCAAAAGCAATGAAACATATTGACCAAAGGAACTCGCATGGACATCTATAATCCGTATGCTCCACACGCTCCGTCTCATAATGCGATGAAAAAGCCTTGGCTTTCAAACCCCAGAGGTCGGAGACTTCGAATCTTCTTCAAAACAAATCACTCAGTGTCAGTCCGAGGTGCCGAGAGATCTTGAGTACTCCTCTTGATCCTCGCATTGATCGCGACACTACGCCCTTACCCTATTAAAGTCTCGAAAAACGGAACGTAGGTGTAAATCGCGGTTCCGTGTTTAGCGAATTTTTCACGCTTTGAAATACCATTTCCTTACTAGATAAGATATCAGGAACATACCTAGATAGCTTTATATCAGTGCCACATAGAGTTTCCGAAGTAGGAATCAAAGTAACGGACGTACCATTTTATTTCACTATAAGGTGAAACTCGCCGAACTGACTGACACTCACATAAAAACTATAAACTGTAAGCTGTAAACTCAAATTCAGTACGTGAACGGAGGCCCTCTATCGCCGATCCTCCCTCATACCGACGAGCCGGTGTCTCCTCTATCTTAGGATTTTTTAAATTATTTTTGGGAATAAAAAAGAGTATTCGTCCCCCTCGTTGTTTTCTCACTCTGTATCAATCACCTTCTCTCCTTGCCACGTTATTGACACTGATGTGGTGGTCGTTAATGGATAAAATAGATTATTTAAAATGTCAAGCGAATGAGCCAAAATGTTCGGGTCAACATGCTTTCCGTTCGGGAGAGTTCCTACCGAAATCGGAACTCTCCCGAACGATACTGTAGTACCAAAGGCGATACTTTATGGTATCGCGTTTGGTTAACACTTGCACTGCTGTTGGAAAATTGTGCAATTTAGAGCAACGAACCTGATTACTCGGGGGAAACTCACATAAGAGTAGTTAGCGGAGACAGGATGGAGTCCTACAGGGGGCTCAGAGATGGGGGAACGGGATGGGGATATGATTGGTTGGGGGGGGGGGGGTTTCTATTGACAGTCGACACAACTGTGCCGCATACTATCCTGGTGCACTGGTGCATGCTCGTTCAGTACTTGGTGTTCACTCGTTTCTATGTATTGCGCGGGCCGCACTGGCATTATTAGATTGCTATTTTTTCCTTTCGGGCTAGTTATTGAGCAGTGCCCCGATTCATCTATTACGCAAATGTGTCGATAAATTAAATTAAATCCCTCCCTCTTCTCGTCCTCCTCTCTCTCTCTCTGCCTCCTCGCGTGCCCCTTCTGTCCGCGCGTCATGTTCAAATTCAGAAAACAACACTTTCAGCAGTATATATCTTATGTTGTGATAAGATAGATAGATAGATCGATATTTATGCAGTTTCACGGAAACGCGGGTAAAGAGAACAAAGTGAAAGAGAATAAAATGTCTCGATTGATATGGCCGAATATGATATTGATGGTAGGAAAATGAAAGGAAAGGACAGGGGACCGAAAACAAAGTAGAGCCTCTACTACTTCTCCTACTATAATACTAATCTCCTTCTACTCCTTCTTAAGCATGATTTCTAATCACGTTTAAAATTATCTTCCATTTTCGTGTGATCGAGTGGAGTTGGTCTATGTATTGTGGCCGGCTGGCTTTGAAGGGGCATGGAGGAAGGTGAGAATGATAGTGGATTGAGGAGGGCGGTACACACAGCGAAATTTCCCTGGCCGGCTAGGGAATATTTCCCCAGCCGGCTGGACAAATTTCGCCCTCCACTACTGAATTTTTGGGGAAAATATTCCCCAAGGTCGCGTTGTGGGGATATTTCGCTCTGTGTAGACTAAAAGGAAGAGGATTAGGCGAAGGCAATTGGGAGGGTACTGTGAGGGGAGCAGACGGTGATATATAGTGCAGAGGGGGAGAGGAGAGCGGGAGGGGAGAGGGAGGTAGACACCCCCTTATGATCATATCTGCAACCAACTGTAGGAGATTATTCGGTAGGAAGGGCGCATTGTAGGAGGAATTAGGCTGCCTGATGTACAAAATAAACAGTGAGCCAATTAACCGGCCATTCAAATTCAAAACGCACAGAAAAGAATAGTTTATGCAGGTCACAAGGAATTGCGAATGTACTGCACTTTGTCGTCTTTGCATTCCACTATGACGCGTACCGATAGCACCCAGGGTTCTAGTTGCTCTCCCCACCCTCTGCCCTCCAATACCCGCCCTCTCTATACCTCTCCCCTCCCTATGTATACCTCTCCCCCACCTAATGTAACCTTCCGGAGGGCATGGCCTAAGGTTAATAGCCATTTTTAGGCAAGGGTAAACGCTTGGGCGTAGGTCCTTTGTCCCATATTAGTATCCCTTTCCTTTTTAGTAACATTAGATCTGTAAGTAATTCTTCTAATTTGGCCCATATTGCTACGATACTCTCTACTCAGTCTTTTATGGCAATAGCCCTAGTAGAGACTTGGCTGAGTCCTTCGGTTCCTGATGGTCTTGTTCTTTCGGGATGCGAGAGCAAGTATGGCGTTGTGAGGTGTGATCGAAAGGGTTCAGGGGGTGGCGGTGTTTGTTTAATTGTCCATTCAAGCATCTTATATTCCATTGTCTACTCAAATTCAGTGCCCAAGTCGCACGAATTGCTAGTAGTAGACCTTAATTTTGCTGCGGTAACTACCAGGGTAATTGTAGTGTACAGAGTGCCGGGGTTGCCACAGAGCGAAAGCGAACGGTTATTCGAGGAAATAGAGGATAATGTCAGCTGTGGTCACGCGTCTATTATTGTAGGCGATTTTA
>LS890206.1:48564-63045 GCA_900490955.1 Micoletzkya japonica | reverse complement strand
AATAAAGGTCGCCGGCTGGGGTAGAGGAAACGGTGGCTGGGGTAATGCAGAATCCTCCAGAATCTTTGACGTCGGATTCCTCGAAGATGTGTGGACGTCGGCAAAATCTTTTCGGCCTACTAGCACAACTTTTCGCGCTCTATCGAATGATGGTGGTCTCATATCTGGATCCGATATTAAGTATTTGCCCTTCCCTTGTAAGCATAAATTACACGGCTCCTGCAAATTTCATTTCGATATCTTCAGAAATAATTGAACTACATGCCTCTGTTTGAAAATCGGTGACCTACTTTTGGGGGAGATTAATCGCGCGGCTGGTTGGAACGGGATGCCGAGTGGAAAGGTAAAAAATGAAAAAGCGATGGAAAAGGTTCAGATGAAATCATCCCGTCCTCCTTGACGCCATCTTCATTCCCACAAGAGAAACCAATAATTTAGATTTGCATCACTTCTGCATCACTTCTGCGACTTCTGCGACCCAACTATTGCACATGCACTATTTTATCACAACAAATTATACAATAGATTGGAGCAACATCGAATGAGCTCTACATAAAATCTATTCATATAGGATTGGAATGAGCAAAAATTATTCTAACCTGGTGGAGATATGTTTCAAGTAAAAATATGTGTACCAGGTAAATAAAAAGTCCGCTAGGTATCTACTACACTTTAGAGCACGATAAAAGAGAGAATAATTGAAAACTAATCAAATACAGTAAAGTAAGCATAAATGGAAACCTGTTCCATTAGGGTTGGGAGACAGGGAAGAGGGACTCAAGCATGACGGTAGCATGGATGGAGAGATCTCGGAAGCACGAACGAAAGGGGAACGCGTGTGATCATCTCGAAGCGAGGAGGGAGGCGAAAAAGATGAGGATGAACCTGAGTGAAACCGTTATCAACACAGAACGAAAACGGAAGATTGAAATTGTTACCTTTTGTCATGATGTTTTTGCGGAGTGTTCGCGTTGTTGCCCATCGAACCTGAGATGCGAACAAATGATAAAACCATGCGAAAAGTGAAAGAAACGATGACAGGAAAGCGACGAACACTACAAAGAACAGGGCGAAATGATGTAAACAAGCTCGAGTTGAGCCTGCCTCCCGAGGGCGAGAGGAAGGGGTTCCTTCCCTCTGGCAGTACCTCCTTTGATCTCCCCTTCACACCACCCTCCCTTGTTCGGTGCAAACTTTCTATTGGACTTCTGGTTCTCTCTTCGGGAGCCACCATTTTCAAACTTTCGCGCGCAAAATCTTCCCTCCATCCTGAGACTTTATGTTACCTTTAACCTAAAATTCAAGAATTTTGGTTAATTGGTTCCCGCCGGTTCGTATCCTATGCGCGGAAATCACTATTCGCTATCAGAACGCTTGGAATGCTATGCTGCACGTGCTACACCCTTTTACGATTTTTATCAGAAATTTTAAGCGATCAATTTATGATATGATAAATCAGTAAATAACCAGTAAATAAATTATTCTGAAAAGTGCTCTCCAACATACCTTTCTTGTATCGCAATATGTCTTCAATAAATATAAAATGAAACGAAAAAAATGCGCAAAATGAGTAAGGCTCATCACTAATCGCGCCTGTCCGAATTTTGGAAAAGTTTTCAGAAAATCTTAAGCTTAAAGGAGCCGGACCACGAGTTTCTGGCCATATTCGCTATATATTTACGTCATTCAGTAGGTCTAAATAATCATCCTGATCGGGTATTATGGTCGAGGAAAATGTTCGGTAAGTCGTCTCGTTCCAATTTCCGATGAGAAAGCGAAGCGGCATCAAGAGCGATATTACCATGGACGGCAGTTTGCCCTTGCTTGTACGCTGCGCGAAAATACCCTATATCCCGTTAGGGAATAATTCACCATCATGCGGCACCCACGTGAAATCCCCTAAAATTTTGCGCTTCCCCCCTATTGTTTTGAGGGGGGATGACACCCTAGCCCGCTAGGGTAATTTCGGGTTCTAGTGAATTTTCGCTCAGTGCTAGAGCGAGTTTTGCTGTGCTCATGACCTAATCCCTTCACACTGTCCCGGACTGCTAAGACGTGCCTGTTTTCGACCACTAAGGGTTTACTCGGAGAGTTGATTGAGAGTTTATTCTCCTAAATTTTCCTCGTAGATCGACATAGGCGATCTGAAGGCGGTAATGTGAAAACAATGAAACGCGCAAATATCAGGGAGGAGTCTACAAACGTCCGCCTGACATGAGAAAACGAATAGCATAGATATGAGGTGATCTACGCAAACAACATACAGTAATACGGAATGCAACACTATTATGAGCACGGCCACTGGGGATGCTCCTCACCTTGCCACCCTCCACTCTCTCTCTTCTATCTCTTTCCCTCTACCGCTCTCCCTCTCTCTCCCTCTCTCTCTCTTTGGCGGAGTAACAGCAATTTATCATGGGAGCGGATCCAGAACAGCAACTGCACTGGCCATTCTGCCGATGAAAAGTGGCTGATTTTTCACTCTCCTCCCCAACCAGCATCCAAAATACCCATTATAGCGTTTAACTTAATATTAAATGTATTCTTAGGCCAAACTTACGGCTTTGCAATGGAATTTCCGCCTAAAGATCCTTATTTCACATGCTCTCCATTTTTCCTTTCAATCTTCACCACTACCCCACAATTCACGAGCGACCTATATTTATGACAGTTGGTATAGTGGAATAAAAAGATACGTCAGTAAACCTTTCCGAATATCAAGCGAGAGAGTGTGCAAAGTATGAGAATTGGACGCATTTTTGGAGAGATCGGTTTATTCGACTATATTATTGACTAAGAAACTCCGTCAGTAAATGCTCATTACTTTCTTGTAACGCGTTGCATCTAAATACGCTGGCCTAGTCACAATGTTGTAAATGTTCTGCTAACGAGCTAAAATGTGAAATTTCTTCCCGAAATCAGGGATTTTTTCGGCATCTCTTTGCCTAACATTTTCTGTTCCCTAGGATCCTGTAATTTTATTTTCTTTCTGTTTTGGATTATTCTGTTAAGTTAGTTGATTTTCTAAACCAGAACTATTCGGCTTTCCTATATGCTCATAAATTTCATTTCAGATCGCCTATATCGATCCTTTTTCGCGGGAAACAAATTAGAGCAACGCATTTACAGGTACAATTTATTTTATTTTATGCGCTTCCACGAGTGTTGGCAAACCTGATAAGTATCTCGCAATATCGGATCTAATATTTGAATGCACAAAGGCCAACGAGGATCTCGTTTTCCTAATGCGAAAAAGACCTATTCGGTTTGTTTTCGGGTTTACCAACACCTGCCCACACTTCCTTGTTCTGAATTCGGTTCCGTGGACAAATAAATGTATCATGGGTAGGGCAGAAGGGTCAAAGTGCAAGATCATGAATGTCTACTTTCTAGACATAGCATGAGTCATGCTAACAACTGACCAAGCAACTGCTTTCTACCAATTTCTTCTGCGAAAATTGGGAGATAGTGAAGTGAAACTGGTTCCTGGTTAGAAGTGCGCCAGAAAAAAATATATTTTGAAACACAACATCTTAAACGTATCATTAAAGGAAATGGAGTTCGTCAACCATCGTCGTGCAATCATGGAGACTCTAGGAAGACTGAGTGTGAGGAATGAACCATCCGAAACAACGATGGTGGACCTGCAGGACAAGATCAACGGAAGAAGAATGATGGAAGAGGCACAGAGAGACGCAGCGCGGCTCCTATACGAGGATATCGAAGATGAACTAACGGAGGAGATGAAGACGAGCGACCAATGGATCATCGCGCTCGAACATCATATACCGGCCCCCAAGGAAGCAAGGGAGAGAGATACAGTAATGCTCATGCTGGAGCAGGAGTACATGGGAGAGAAGTATACAGTAAAGCAGCCAATACATCTACGAATCACCCAGTTGGAAGAAATGCTGAACTCTACCATAGTGAAGGTAGCCCCGTGCTACGTGAGGATGACAGTCCTCACGGATAGATTCGTCAAGCCGAACCTCAAGGAGACCCTTAGAACCCACTCCCTCATGCAATGGATCAATTCAGGAATCCTTCGAAACCAGAGGCTCATGGGGGAAGATCAAACCATTCGCAACTTCATCGCCGGTCGGACTTTCCAGAATGACTGGTTAGCCGTCATCCCGTTCCTCATCAATAGCCCTGAAAAATGGAGAAGGGACAGCCCGACCATTCGAACACTCGCAATGCAGAGCATTTCGGAACTAATGGGAGAGGAGGCAACCCACTTCGTGAGAGCGAAACTGCGACGATCGCAGGAGGACAAAATGCTTCCTCTGCAGAAGGCACTCATGCAGCTCCAGTCCGCCTACATGGGACAGGTAAGAACTATGGACCAGTGTATGCGACTAGCTCGCAAGAGGACAGAATAAGGTTAAAAAGGGGGGATAAAAGAAAAGGAAAAATGTATAACATAAAACTTTTCCCTTTCCCTACATTTTGCCTTCGACAAGAATAAGGAATGAACGAATGAATAAAACAAACAAGAAAACGATCATTAAGGATCCGACTCGGCCGCCTGACCTGCCCCGATCGGCAACAATCTCGTCTCAATCCCTCTGCCCTTCGATCTCTCAATCTCCTTCGACCACTCTTTCTTGTATTTTCCCACTCGTCAACAATAATAAAGAACGGGTGAAGGCACAAGGACATAGAACGATAAAGAGGATGGGGAAAGCTATGATTATTAAAAGCTAAAAAGCTATTCGGATGACACACAGACTCGAGTGATAGACAGAATAGACTAACAACTATTCCTCTAACATCCCCACCCCTTGCTCTCTTTTCGCCTCCTATCAATCTTATAACATCTCTCAGCTCTCTTGTACCAAAACATATACCACACTTTGATATTACAGGATGGGGTATGAAGAGGATAAAGGAGACACGACGGAGCGAGATGGAATCCAACTGACCGTGGATAAGTTCATCAAGATTGGTAGAGCACTTGAGACAATTTCCTCAACTGAATTATGGCAATAGGGAATCACGGACATACAGACAAGAAGAGGGTTATCCGACTCAACAACGAGGACGATGTGGACGAACTCGAACATACGAGGAAGCAATCGAGGAGGCAGTCGGGTACGATTCAGAGAAGATTATCGACAGCCATCAACCTCTCATCAAACATCACACTACAACAGCTACAACAATCAGCGGATAGCGAACTACGACGATCGCAGGGACAGTAGACGACACTACAACAGCAGCAATCGGAACCGTGGCGGAGGCTATGGCCAACAAGGACGATCGAACTCCCGCGACTCAGGTAAGTATTACAACCGCCCTTTTCAGGAACGCTTTCAACAATTCGCACTCGCCGTATCACGGAGACGGAAGCGGTCCACCCCAACGAAGAAACGACGACGACGACGGCAGACGAGGAAACGGATACCGGACGAACGTTCAAGGACGGGTACACAAACTCAAGGGACAGTACCAACAGGTATGGACTCAATGTTGTAGGTAAACCAGACAATGATAACGAAGCTACAGTACGTACAAAGATACTAAGTGCCAAAAGGCAGGAAACACTAACCACACTAGTCATAGTTATTACCGTGTGAATGTCATTGCACTAATCTCACTAATCGCTGTAATCTTTTTCAGCAACGCACCACAGGCGAGGATATTTCGAGATTGTATCAACTCCAATCCTGGCATGATGATCTTACAACCCGACAACCATGAGTGCAGACCATTGGGTAACGGAGAGAACGTCCAAACCAGCGTCGAAATCTTCACGAGTCAAGAGGAATACGACCTCGAAGCCTTCAGATGCAGCATGTATGAGACAAGTATATGCGTCTCAAGTATACTACGGATATTCAGGAACAGACTGGACGTGGAAGTTACAACGATTCAACACGTAACACCAGAGGAGTGACGACAGCTGTCACGAAGTAAGCAATTCGAGGGAGAACAGCTAGAGTGGAAGCACAGTGGATGGAGAGTGGATGGACTATGGATATCGCGGAACACCACTCTACCTGACTCGCCAATGTTTGGATCCAACTGTATCACAAAGAACACAGCACTATTAGAATCAGGAACAATCTCAAAGAGAACTACAGGACTGCTCGCATGCTTCGGCGCACTATAAGAGCGTAACGAAGAGGAAGGAACGTGTTCATCCAACAACGGAACGGTAATTTTCAAGACACAATCACCAAAGGACTGTATCTTTCGCACAATAGGAACATTCCAAGCTATGGTCTCAGATAGCGTAGTAGTCCTGCCAGAACTGGAGACGATATTTTCTTAAAAGATATTTTCTTTTCTTAAAAGAGGATGAGGGGGAAGAATTTATTGTAGTAAACTCATTTGTATACAATTCGTCTAGATCTTCTCTCTCAGTGCGTATGTATCAGACTTCCTGAAACTTTATCTCAATAGTGATTCATTAGATAGATAGATGTTTCACTTTACATAGAGAATGACAATGAATAACATATAAAGTAGGGGACGAAGCGCTCGAGCTGCACGACAGCGTTGCGTCGCGTCGCGTCTGCGGCTGCACGGTAGTAAAAGTTTATGTATGAGACAAGGATATGCGTCTCAAGCATACTACGGATATTCAGGAACAGTGTGCAGATACCGTAATTTTTTTTGAAAAAGGTCAGGTGAATTTCCGCGCTTCAACATTTCAACACGGAGTCAGCCATTTATTGACATTTTCCGAATATTTTAGTGCTCTTTTATTATTTTGGCGTTTTGCGTTACTTTTTCCGATTTTCTATGTATTTTGGGTTGTTGTTGCTGTGGTTTTGCCTGATCTACAAGTAAGCATGTTTGGTGACTACTATTTGCCATAATAGACCATTATATCAGCAGTAAAAGTCGAACCTGGAATGGTCAGAAGTGTTTCTGTACTCAAGGAATCACCCGGTTGAGAAATAATCTTTGGGAGTAAAAGAGAGAAAAGACTAATTTCTTCAAACAAAGGAAAAAGTGAGATAATAATAAAAGAGTACGAGTCATACGCTTTTATTATTATCTCAATTATCTCATTTTTTAAAACTTTTTTCCAGTACTCCTGTCCGGTTTAGATTCTAATAGGGATGCGCAGGTATGTCGGGGACCCTCTGATCAGAATGCTTCTTCTATCTATATACTCGCCAGATCGTCCTCTATCGATCTATGTAAAGGTAATGCCCAGATCTACCCGTTTCCTTTCAGAAAGTTTGATATTATGCAGGAAACTCTCGATTCTTACGCCATTTTTGAGTATAACTCGGGGACCATCTGATCAAAACGCTTCATCGAAGGTTCAGTAGATAGACTCGCCAGCTCTTCCTCTATCGATCCATATAAGATATGTTCAATTAATTTGCTTGCCAAAAGCGGAAAATTCATAAAAAAATTCGTAAAATAACCAATTTTTGTCTCGGTTAATACTGAAAGCACTTTTATCGCTATTCACATCTGTATCTATTGGTTTTAAAAGCCAGCTTAGATTGTTGCCCATCTGGTAAACCGATATACAAGACCCCCCCTCAACATTTCAATATCTCGGACAAAACGATAAATGAATGGATGAATGAATGAATGAATGAACACAAGACATATAGTGAAGTTCTTAAGACTTCGGATAAGAGCTGACAAGATAAGTAGGCAAGGGGATACGACATAGGAGAGTGACCTCGACGAACCGGAGCTACTACGATGTAAAATGTTCTGACAACAGTGCGAATGTTAAGCGAGCGAGATTCCGAAAAATAACCCTGATTTCGGTAGGAACTCTTGCACGGAGAACATTGTACCCTATACATTTTGGCTTATTCGCTAAACATTTAGAACACTGGATGAAGAGAAGAAGGACGACCATCTCGGATGAAGACATGAACGTAGAATGAGAAGGATGGAGAGACGACGGGATAAGATAATTTGATCTCCTGATCGCTTCCCTGATTTGCACGCCTCAGAGGGGGTATATAAGGGCGGGCCCTCGCCGCCATTCCTCACATTCCGTCATGGCCTCTGTTCCTCCCGGAGATATCGCCACTCAACCCGGCACCAAGATCGTCTTCAACGCCCCGTACGATGACAAGCACACCTACCACATCAAGGTACGCTATTTATCACTTTCCTCCCCTTTCCGCCCATCTATCCCCAACTACCGTAAGCCCCAATTTATCCCCTCCTACCGTAATCTAACCATCTCTATCCTCGCCTACTGTGTTCCCAATCTGTCCCTGCCTACCGTAATTCGCATTTTCTCTCCAACCAGCGTAATTGTGATCCTCTACTACCATATCGTCAGTCTATCCTCACCCACCATAACTCCCAATTTATCCCCACCCACCGTAATCTAACCCCAGCCTCTATCCTCATCTACCGTACCTCCCAATCTATTTCCACGTATCGAATGTCCCACCTACCGTAACCCTTCATCTATCCCCGCCTACCGCATGCCCGCTTTTGTAAGCTACCGTAACGTCCACCAATTTATCCCCGCTTTTTATCATCGACTATTTATATCCTATCGTGTTGTATCTATATTCACTCCGACGACTACTTTTAAATCCTAGTTCCATTCCACGCTTACCTAATTCTGCAATTTAGGTAATCAACTCGTCTGGGCGCCGTATCGGATGGGCCTTCAAGACGACGAACATGAAGCGTCTGGGAGTGGATCCCCCGAGTGGAGTCCTCGACCCCAAGGAGGCCGTCCTTGTCGCTGTTTCCTGCGACGCTTTCGCGTACGGACAGGAGGTACGGTAATCGGGGTTTACTGAAGGTGAATGTGTTACTGTAGATCAAGGGTGTTTCGAAGGGAAGTGGTACGGTAGAGTAGGGGTGGGGGTTGATAGTCGGACAATAAAATCCATTCTGCTAATGTAATAGTTTTTCCTGTTCAGGACACCAACAACGACCGTATCACCATCGAATGGACCAACACTCCCGATGGAGCTGCCAAGCAATTCCGCCGCGAATGGTTCCAGGGAGATGGAATGGTCCGCCGGAAGAACCTCCCCATCGAGTACAACCCTTGAGCGGATGGGTGATAAATGGTTGAATAGATTAATTATCTTGTTGTTCCACTATTAAGGTTACATATTATAGATTACCTATTTATGAGCGTTCGCCAAATTTTTTTTGTCGGCGCTTCACGCTCTTTTCCTTTCGGATGGGATGACCTTTGCTCTGTTCCAGAATATCTCTCACTGATTGCCTCGTTGTGGCTCGCTATGGTGGCCCATTCGCTGTGGGGGATCGGCGTGTCTGGCTGTCGCTGTCGCCCCTCCCCTTTCTCTTCGTCAGCGCGTCTTTGTTGTTTTAAGTATAACTCGGGGACCCTCTGTTCAAAATGCTTCATCTAGGGTTCAATAGTCCCGCCAGATCTTCCTCTATCGATCCATATAACATATGTTCAATTAATCTGCTTGCCAAAAGCGGACAATTCATTAAAAATTCGTAAAATAATCAACCTTTGTGTCTCGGTAAATACTCAAAGCCCTTTTATCGCTATGATCTTCTGTATCTATCGTTTTTCCGCGTAAAGCCAGTTTACGATTGTTTAGAACAACGGAGCACAGCATTACAAGCGTTCTAATAGCGAATAGCGGTTTCCACACATTGGATTTGATCCTGTAGGCGCCTAAGTGAACCAAAACTTATGATTTTAAAAACTTAAGTTCATTACTACGATCTTTAATAGCTCTGAAATTTTGGTGTAGATTGGTTCATCCAATCTTGAGAAAATTCACAATTATTTAGTGGTCAATTCGCTATTAGACACATTCTTCACCGGGCGGAATGCTGTGGGAGGGAACAACGAAAGGGGCAATTATAATTGAGTTATCGTCCATTTCTCTCTGTTTTCCTTCTTCTTTGCTTAAAGGGCCCCTCTGAGCACTTTTTAACCCCCTGGTTTCTTCATCTCATATGAAAGAGCAATGTCGAAAACCTACAATCTTACATTTGCATCTTTTTCCCGCCATTCCCCGCAGTTCAAATGAGGCGAGAAGTTTCATGCAAAGTTACATTGCTCTTCAGGGACCGCGCGAACACGAATGTCATTCCGTGAATACTGTAGCGCGCTAGCGGTCTGATTCGTAGGCATAGTTTATTGAAGGAATGGAAACATATGTTTTATGAAAAGGACAAAACTGATGGAATGTCTAAAATACGCTCTTGATGGATCGCAATGTGCTCAGAGGGGCCCTTTAAAGGGGCCGTACCACGAGTTTTTGACCATATTAGCTCTTTACGCCATTCAGTTGATCTAATCATCCTGATCGGCTATTCCGAGTTTTATGAAGAAGGATAAATTCAATTTAAATTGGTCAATAATGAGATTAATAAGGATTTTCTGACATGGCGTCCGGATGGATGCTCAGATGGATTCTTGAACATGGCGCCCATATGGACGCTCATGCGTATTCTTGAATAACTCATCTGCGCGCCATGTTCGAGAATCCATCTGAGCATCCATCTGGGAGCCATGTTTGAGAACCCATTTGGGCGCCATTTTTGAGAATCCATCTGAGCGTCCATCTGCACCATTTCTTGGTAAAGACGGGTAGAGTTCGGCAAATGAGCTTTCCTGTGAACCTTTAGAGTTGAGGTTCACACGACCATCCACGCTCACGTGAACCTCACGAATGAGACTCACAATGAGCCGAGAGGCTCATCGGGAAAGGCTCATATGAGCCAAAGGTTCATGTGAACCTACCGAGGATAATAGCATTATTGACAACCATTTCTCACGTTGGGATAAACAAAATAAGGTTAATCGCATTTTTCTCTATCATTTATCGTCTTTGGATGATGAAATGAACCGAAAGGCAACCAATCCGAGTAGGAGGAGTGAGGTTAAAATGAAGAAGAGAGAGGTTCACTGGCTCACATGAATAGACTCATGTCAACCTCCAGGCTCACGTGAGCCGAAAGAATGATAGGCTCATCAGGAAACGGCTCATGTGAGCCTCCCTTGATGAACCATTCTTCATCCTCTCCTGTGAGCCTAGGGGTCATTTGCCGAACTCTAAAGACGAGATGAGAGGGGACCCGACCACACGCGACGAGAGAGTGAGAGGGAATTTATCCAACTAGTTGCAAATAATCGACTAGTTGAAGCTTTGCCAGTCAACTAGTTGCTTCCAATCAACTATTTGATTGCTGATCATTTCAACTAGTTGTTATTCGAAACTAGTTGATTCGTGCACTCTAGTGTGCATACTTATTTTTACAACCATTTTCCCAACTGAATTTCCCTTGAGAATTTTCGTTCTGTTATTAATATTGCATAATTCTTACATTCATTCATAAGGAAATACTTTTATTGCTTATTGCATTAGTCATTGTAGACGTTCCTGAATCCGAGAGTTTAATATTTTTACACATCTCAACTTCATCGAAATGTATCGTGGAGGTGGCAAATGACGAAGTCGTTGATGTAGGCCATCTCGTGATCAGCCCTGTAAACAGTACAACGGTACAGCGTTTTGCTAGTTAAAGGCAGGAAGCAGCCAACCACTAATAAAAAATTGGATAAAATTTTTTATAAGGTTGCAAAATGCAAAACATATTGACAATCAACGAACAAATCAAGGAAAAAGATTTAAAATAGCATATTTTATTTTTTGGACAAGGCTTCCCTTTGATTTGCCGATTTCACGTAGAATTGTGGCGTTTACGACAAATACCTTAGTCTCTGTGAGCTGCCTTCGTCCCTCAATCGACTCCTCTCAGCCGCATCGATTAGGCTCACGTCGAACTTTGCTCGTCTGTAATAAGAAAGAACGGTCACTTTTGGATAGTAAAGGTTAAAGAAGCAATGAGACTCGAGATAAAATATATTTCCAAGGACGTCTATAGTCTAGAAAATAGGAACGTATAATTCTCGATTCCGCCTATACGATGTTTGGCGATTTTTTCACGCTTTGAAACGATTCCATTTCATTCACGGAAATGACATAACCAGACATAAGGATCATTAATAGTTTTTTGAGATCAGAAACACCTTGACTTTTTGCATAATATACGTTAGAAGTTGATTTTCTGACTTTGAAAGGCACCGGAATCGACGGTACAAACGGAACGATTATACCTTCCTTTTTCTCACGTCGAACTTTGCTCGTCTGTAATAAGAAAGAACGGTCACTTTTGGATGGTAAAGGTTAAAGAAACAATGAGACTACTTAGAGATAAAATATATATCCAAGGAAGTCTAATAGAGTGTGTCCTATACCCCCAACCACCGTTTCTTCATTCATTCGAGGGAACCCAAGATGGGTTGATTTTCCGTTAACCTGGCCTTCCCCAGCTTAGAAGGAGAAGAAATAGTTGGCGAGAGAACTAAGAGGAATGATGAAAAAAGATGCAGAGCATTCAAAACTCTTGTTTCTTTCCCATTGTCCACGGTGAATGGATGTTCAAAAAAGAAAATTTAAATTCATGATTTTATGCTCACTGATTCTCGCACAGGATGGGATCCTAAGCGGGGAAACTGCTATTCGCTATTATGATTACTTGGAATGCTGTGGAGGCGACACTACACGTGTTCTAGACCTACCGCTCATACACTGAGCGAAAATTCACTAGCACACGCTGACAAACTGTACTCATAATCTAACTCCTTCACAATGTCCCGGATTTCTAAAACGCACCTGTTTTCTTATTTATTGCTGCATTTCCTCGTAGATTGATCGATATAAGCGATCTGAAGTGGATAATATCAATAACGAAACTCGCAAAGATAAGGAATGAGTCTGCAAACGTCTTCATTTAATGAGGCTACGAAAAAATACATAAAGAAAATATTTCTCTTAGATAGCCTAGAAGGCACGAACTACTCGAATGTTTACACAAAAGAGTGGACCGTCGAAAGAAGAGGATATGAGAGGATAGATCGATGGACGGAGAGAGAAATGCGAGTCTTATTGTAAACATTCCACATTCCCTCCCCTTCTAATATCAACTAGCTCCTCTAATATCTCAGTAGTTTCACGATTCCTACGCTTTTGGCAATCTTCACTATTTGCTTCAACACTGCTTAAAGTGGCTCACAAGCAGGGTTTTCGTGGTGGGAAATGGAGGAATTCGCTTGTGAGCATGATAATTCACCGTTTTCGCCCATTTTGACTAAACAGAACTTATTATTGCTTTTTACTTTACATTTCGATTGTTTTGTTTTGCGTCCAAGACGCGATTCTCTCTCGCATTATCTTGAAGCGTTCATGAGCAGTGCTTAACTTATTCCGTAGCAAAATACAAACTGACCAAGATAACTGATTTCCCTTGTTTGTGTTTCTTCTTCCTTATTTCTAAAAAATGAAAAATGCGAGATGTGTAATACTAGCACGACTAGTGTCCAGATGGCAATAGATATTTATTACAAGTTCCACGAAAGTTGACGAAAAGTACGCAAACGATTGCGAACTGTCTATGCAAATACGCGCTCTGATCTACCTCTCCGGCTCCAATTTTCTTGCGATTCTATTAATTTCTGCCATGGTAACACGTAAGGAGTCAATTGGACAGCGTACTCAGCGGGAATAGTTTGTTATTTCAATCAAAAGTATTAAATCGTTCCGTTTTTGAGGGCAACTCCCGTTCAACCTGTAATAGTTGAACTTAGGAGGGGGGAGGTGATACTCTTCTCTTCTCGCAACCATCAATCATCGCCTTTTGCGTCCTCTTCTCAAATCGCTCATAGTCTTAAACGCGTAACTTTTCATTTAAGATCGCTTATATCGATCGTACGTTTCGTCAAAGTTCTATCAACAAACTATAAGCAACAAAAACAGCTCAGCCGAACGACAACGAGGTTGGTCTTCTTCTGCCTACAAATCTAATCTAGAGGTCCTAAAATCGGTTCCTTTTCGAAGATATATTTCATTGTTTTGGCGGCCAGACGCGTCGCGGTTGTGAACGATGTATAGGCATCGAACATAGGCATCAAAAGGAACTGATTTTAAACCTCTAATCTATTTCCTTTAGTTGGACCTTCCCGTCGGAGCGCGGTTCCTTCTCTACAACTACCTTCAGAAGGCCACTACTGATCCATTCTCGGTGCACGACGTAAGAGTAGATAGATAGATAGATAGTTTATCCGCACTTTACATGGAACAAGATGACTAGAAGGAAAAGTACAGGAAAGAAGTCAGAAAGCAGGTTTAAGAGAGCACAACAAAGAGCTCAATGGTTTAAATTAGTTGATTAGAATTAGTTAATAAAAGAGATACAATGTGATTCTTAAATGAAATAGGGGATAGGTTGAAAGACGAATCAGTTAAACTATTCCACAGAGCGAGATTTCGATGTGAAAATGAATGCTTGAAACTAGACCTCCTAACAAGTGGAATGGACAATTTGAAACGATGGCCTCTATTAGTTCTAGATGACTGTGAACTGGCAAAGATGTCGTGCACTGAGAGATCTATAAGATTGTAATGGATCTTGAACATAGTCATAAGATCAATTGCCCTTCTCCTAAGGTCAAGACGATGCATGTTTAACAAG
>LS890206.1:14207-26382 GCA_900490955.1 Micoletzkya japonica | reverse complement strand
TGGTGAGACTACATTCTAACTTATGCAATGCCTTGAAAATCTCTTCGGGAAGAAATGTAAGACTTCGAATAGTAGTTGCCCTTGAATGAGAGTGAATTGGGCTAGAAACCCCGTTGTCAATGGTATAGTAAGTAGAAAGTTCTTTCGCAAGTAATTCTGTCTTACCCTTTTGATCACATACAACTAAACCATTAGCATTTAATAAACTTACAGGGGAGCCCTTTTTGGATTTGAAACATTTTTTGACATGAGAGTAAACGTCTTTCATATTAGAGAACCTGCGATTTTGTCTATTGCGCTCAAATTTATCAAGAACCCTTGTGAGATCTGAACTAGCCTTTGAATATAACAGTCTAACCGCTGGCATTTGAATATTGCGAAATAGTGCAATATTCAATATTGTGTATGTATGTAATGTATGAAGACAATGAGTGAATATTTATCATTCACTCATCATATGATAAATAATGAGTGAATGAATGAAAACTAAGTGAAAGTCAAACCCCAAATGGCAAGAATAATTTCAAGTTTACCCAACATCGGCGAAAAAAATTTTGATTGCAGGAAATTTTGCTCATTGTCAGTGTCAGTGTGACAATGGCCTACAAGATTGAAAGTTTACAAATGTATGTATATCCAGAGACGAGGGGCCTTGAGGTGAAAGTATTCGTTTTCACATGATGAACAACTCCAACAGTGGAGAAGATATCGTATTTCTGTTTGTCTACCTAGACCTCAAAAGTAAACGTTGCGTTCCGAAATTAAAGGGCTCCTCCAGGCAATATCTACAAAATGCATTTTATATCATTGGATATATAGCTCTCAGTGTCCTGAATCTCATGGTATCTCCTTTTTATTTGAGACTTCGCTGTTGCTGAGAAAAAGCTGTGGAAAGATTTCTCTCGTTGTCTGCGTCTCTTCATTCCTCTCCTGTCTTTCAGAATCAATCAACAGCTCCCTAATTGGTTATCTCTTGAAATAAATTAGATGGTCAGAGGGACCCCTTACAATTTGAGGACGTCTTCCTCAAACATCTAGGGAAAGCAAGATGAGCAATGCTTGTCGTGTGAGTTTTATAGGGATAGGTCCTCTCTTTAGTATAATAGATATTATGCCTTAGTGAAGAAGCGAAATGTGATTCGTCTTTTCCTAGTGCTGTGTTTTATACTAGCAACAAGAAAGAGAACGCTAGCCTTACCTACTTAAAGGTGCCTTCTGTCCGATCCAGCTACTCTGATTCGCGTTGTTGTTGTTTATCTTCTTCAGATACCCTCGATGTAGGCGAGGAAGTCACGATCAAACGTGGTATACGCGCGTCATACTGTAATGACTCGTCTATCGACGAGATAAGCTTAACGGTTGAGGAAACAACCCAAGAAAGAAAGGACATAAGGTGAGAGATAGAAGTCAGAGCGTTTAAGGAGCAAATCAAGCTAATAAGGATGCTAATTTATAAGGAACGTTGAGAGTGTGAGAGGGAGTTATAGGAAGTGGAGGGGGAAGGAATGAAGAGGGGGAGTGGGACAGGCAGGGAGAAAGATGGGGGGGTAGAGTGAGGGGGAGGAGGGAGAGGGGGAGGAGCAAAGAGTCTTGGCCCAAGATCAAGGCCTCGCCCCCAACCCCCCTCTTTCACACATATCCTCGTTGAAAGACAGTGGCATATGACCGCCTTCTCGAAAGAGTCGAGAGCCTAGAGGGCGCAGAAAATTCATGTTCTCCGATTTTTGTGAAAATTTAGTTATCTATAAGTACTGTGAATCTACGAGTTCCCAATCCACTTTATCAATTACAGAAGACGTACCAATTGTGGGAGTAACTGCCGTACAACAAGAGTGAACACGGCACTTCAGGCTGTCCTAAGGAACCTGGTTCCAACCTCATCACAGAATTGGACACAAAGGCGAGAGATCGTACTTGTGGCTTTTCTTCTGAAGATCAGCCAGCACACGTGACTGAGCAGAGCCGTATCTTAACCGACCCTTAGCTGGGGGCTTCGGGAGAACGGAGAAGGGTTGCCTCGTGAATCCGATCATCCTCTGATCATCCGCGATCATATTTAGCCTCCGACAAATAATCTTCATTATCTGATAGAGAGCGCAAGCATCACGTCCCTCCCGGGCCTGCAAATATGGATGAGCAAAACGTTCCGTCAGTTGCCTCATTCCTACTTCCGACGAGAGAGCGGAGCGGTATGAAGAGAGCGCAGACGAAGTAGGAATGAGATAACTGACGGAACTTCTCCGTCAACAATACGAACTAATCATCGAAGTGACTTGTTAGTTCATAGCATGGAATACATTTTACATATCTATCCTAACCGCGCAAAAAGGAAAACAAGAAAAAAAGAATAAAGCCGTACGAAGTACTCCCGCGGGGTTCCCGGGAGCCTTGATATGTAAAAGCCAAGATATGCATAAAGCCTTGATATGATATCTTGAGGCTGATTTGGTTGTACGCTTCGTTCCACACAGCACACAGCCGGACAGAAAGAAGAGGGCAGGTCCGATTATTATCTTGAACGGAAATCAAATTTTGCTGGATACTGTAGCATTTTTGGCTTAATTTTGCTCTAAATTTGAAATTTCGCAAATTGCCAAGTCAAAAGTCCATTCCAAGCGAGCCGTCGGGTTGTCCGGCAGTGCAGCATTCCGCGCGGTGAGGAATTTGTCTAATAGCGAATTGTGTAACTTTACTTCCCTTGCTTTACTCATATCTTCCTCCCTTCTTCTTTCCCCCTTACTCATATTCTCGCCCCTGTTTACAACATGGCGGAAGCCGTCGTGACCTAGACTGTTCGATCCATTCCAAACCCTTTTACCCTTCAACCCTCTCAAGACGTTAGTGCTCTCTGGTACGATTTGAGTTCAGAAGAGCGCCCTTCCTCGAGGGGGCGGAGTCAGTGGGGGGGGGGGGGCGGTGCGAAGGGTGCTGGTCTGCGAGAGATTGAGAGAATTCGAAATTTGCTCACTGATAAGAGGATTTGATGGGTTTTCTGAACACTTTCGACATAGATGATTATGGTTCTGAGATATTCAATTCCATTCTGAGCTGATGTTGACGCTGACTCATGACCAAATATAGAAGAAAGAAAACCTAGTGTCAGGGAAGGGAAGGGGTAGATTCGTCTGTTGCTGAAGGTACGAGGATGGTGTGGGTGAACAGTTTACGGATGGGTAGTGGGAACTGCAATATCGAAATATTGGTGTAGAGAAAAGGTGTGGGTCTGAATAGTTGTTATATCCGATTTCTTTTCGCAACAAGTTTGAAATTTCTCTGAGAAATTTTGAATGAATTCTGAATTTGTTTTCTAGTTTTCTGAGAGGATGTCGCTTACCTGATTCTGATTGTAGTCTGAATTCTGATTCTTCTGATCCTCTGCCCGATCCTCGTACTGGTACTCAGGATTGGTTGGACAGAGGAAGGGGTGGTGAGAACCCCCGCAGTGGGGGCATCCCATCATGCGCCCGTTCTCACACGGGCGCGAGCCATGGCTCTGTCGCATGCACATGATACAGTAGTCCTTGCGGGCCAACTGCGTCATGCACTCCCCCAAGAACGGACACTGCGGGGTCGAGTGGTCCTCCCTCTCGCCACAGAGGGTACACCAGATCGGGGAGGACGGCTTCTGAGTGGGATAGTTATTCCGAGTATTGAGGGGTCTTTTGAGCGCACTCACCCCATAGCCGCCCCCCCTGTGAGAGAACTTACTCTAAGTGGGTCCGTTCCTTTGAAGTTGCGAGTTGTGAGGGAAGCCGTTGGACGTACTCTGACTCCAAGGGAAGTAGGGGGGGAGAGTTGACTGAGATTTTCTTGATTCTTGTTAGTTTTCCTCGTAGATGCGACCGATATAAGCGATCTGAAGTGATTAATATGAATAGCGAGACTCGCAAAGATAAGGAAGCAGACTAAAATCGGAAAAGCAAAGAGAAAATCAAATATCTCTCTTAAATTGCATAGAAGCCACGAACTACTGGAATGTTTACGCAAAAGAGTGGACTGTCGAAGGAAGAGGATGGGAGAGGATCGATCGCAGGGAGGAGAAGGGAATGCGAGTCTTATTGTAAACATTCAACAGTCCCTCCCCTCCTAATACCAACTAGCGCCTCAAATATCTCAGTAGTCTCATTATTCCTACGTTTGGGGAAATCTTCACTCTTTGCTCCAAAACAGTTTGAAGTGGCACACAATCAGGATTTTCGCGGTGGGATGAAATGAAACCGAAATTCGTTGGGGAGCATGACAATTCACCGTTTTGAAATTCGTCGGGGAGCATGACAATTCACTGTTTTGGCCCATTTTGCCCAAAAAGAGATCTTTTTCAATCATTCATTCATTCATTCATTCTTTATTTTTCATCACGCGGGGGAAATAATATGACTTGAGGGAATAGCATGGTAGATGAAATGTCCGTCGCATGGCGAATCGGGTTGGTTTGTGCAGAGGGTCAAAGTCGAATAAGAGTGGGTTGGGAGAGGGTACGAGAACTTTGGGTTATAAGGACACTTGTAAAGGCGAGGGGCGCCATCATCGCCTTATGCGCCCTCTTCATCTTTCCATACTTAGAGGTGTGACTTTTCATTTCAGGTCGCCTAGATCGATCGCTTTTTCTTCAATGCCATATTTCTGAATTGAAAAAGTCGTGAATGAAGCCGACCGTTACGAATCCGTCAGCCCTCCTCCGAAGCTGAACAAGTACGGTAGAGGGGCATACTGTAGGGGGAGGGAATGCGTGATAGGGTACAGATAGGTAGGCATTGGTTCTTAGATACTTGGGCTGTTCGTGAATGAGCTTTGTTCAGGGCTAGCCAGGAAGAGGAGGAGGAGAAGGAAGAAGTGCCCTGAAGAGGACGAGGAGGCGGAGGATGAAGTGGCTTGAATGGCTCGACGAAGGGAGACTCAATCAAGCGCCCGTCCTACTCCCCGCTCGGCCTCTCCTCGTCGTCATTGTGCTTCTCGTCCCTCCGCATACCCTCGTCCTTCCACCTCGCCCCCCCTCGGACACCCAACAACTACGGGCCATTCGGATACCGACCACGACGCGGACCAGTGAGTATGGCAAACCTCGTACATATCAGAGTATCATGGTAATCGATCTTCGATTTCCGCATAACCGCAAATTCAATTTCGCTAAAATAACTGGTGCAATCATGCTATTTTCGCACATAATTGCCTATTTTCCGTTTTCTCTTAATACTCCTGTAAATACCAGAAAAAAGCACGTTACCATCGAAATCGGGTTACAATTTGCCGTTTCGTGCAACCACTAATATATTATTAGTAGATAAATACAAGCACTATCAATGTTGTTTTCATTCAGGTCTCATAATTGCCGAAGCATGCCGTCCCAAGATCACGGAAAAGATGAATCAAGACGGTTCAGAAGATCGATATCGTGAGCAATATTAATTTTGTAATTCTTTTTAGCATGATACTTATGACATTCTCACCTTCTTTTGTTTGTTTCCTTGTTCCCATTGGTTTTTCATTCTTTTTGGTAACGAGACGTGTCGCGGTTATAAATGATGCATGGAACATAAGCATCAAAAGGACTCAATTGCAGAACCCAAATATATTTATTTATTTATTTATCATCTCCGAGGAGAACTTGAGTCCGACCTTGTGGGTCTCCTCGGCGCCAGTCAGCTCCTTGTTCATTATGTCGGACAAGGAGATGAGCAGGGCCTCCTCAATTCCACTCCTATAGTTCAGTAGTTCGAGCCTCGGGGGTGAGTGTGAACTTACATACATTTTATCCACACTGAAAACATAGAAACGTGAATGGGCAGGAATGGTAAAGATGAAAGTGAGAGGGGTATAAGAGAGCTAATCGCGCAGCTGAATGGTGTCGTCTGATAACTCTGAGATTCGAGACTTAAAAGACAGAAGAGAAAGATTAAAGACAAATCGGGAATCCCAATGGACAGATTGCGACATGAGAACGACACTTGATGAGTACGTTCCTCGTGCTCTTGTTGTAGCAGCGCGCACTATGATGCTGGAGTACGTAGAGTTGAGAGGGAGGGATCACCTGAAATTTGAGGGGTCTAGTATAGTTCGTGATGATATTTAGAAACTTTTTAGGTTATAAAATTATGAGATAGAAATTTTATTATTTGCCGTAAAATAAGTTATATCTACCTAAGGAGGGGCATGACCGTTTCGCCTCCTACCGCCAGACGGTCATGCCATCACTCGGGGCGGAGGCTCCTCAGTGGAGACCCCGAGTGAGGATAGTTTAGAAATGAGGGTAAGAAAATATTAAACCCAGTCTAATTATTATTAAACCCTACTATTCAAGATAGAAGATAGATTGAAATTTGTTTAGATCAATATAGTTTTAAAGTTGAAAGCGGAACGGAAAATATGAGGTACCTGTACCAATCCTTCGAAAATTGCAAATAGAAGATTGAATAATAGTTCGTGAGTTCTAGTTTGTGAGGATATGTATCACTACTCACCCGTGTTCCCGAAGTACCGACACTGCTGGGCTTTCCGGCCGTCTTCTACTGCTGCGCGTTCGTGCTAAATAGAGACTCTCGGTCCTCCTCCACCCCGTCCCTGACTAACCACCATAGCCACGTCGCTTTTCGTTTTTTTCCGTTTATAAAGTGAGATAAAACGTATCCGAAAACTTGATCCTTTTCTCGTTCCTTATTCTCAACGGTGCCCTGTGCTAGGGAATGTTCGCTCAGTGTGCACGAGGATAACCCATGAACGAAGCGGAAATCTTTGATATATACCTTCTCCAGTCGTCGGTTTCCCACCAATGTTCTCTCCTGCATCCGCTGCCTTGCCAAGGACCGGATTGCACTAAAAGTAAATCTCACATGAATAAAGTACATAAATAACACTACAAGTAAATAACTTTCGTAAAAATGGATGAAAACAAATGGACCTCAGCTTTCTCCCATCCCCACATATAAAGCCTGCGGTGATACTTCTCGTGGTGCTCGACCCACCCTAACTACTCATACAGACACTACATTGAGCGAAAACTCACTAGCGCACGCTATCAAAGCAAAAATTCACCACTAGCCGGCTGGGCAATAATTCCCTAAAAACTGTTGGGGGAGGCTCATGTTTTAGGGAATTGAGAGAAAACGAAATTAAAAATTAAATTTCAACCCTCGTTCGTACTCCAGAAAAGGTTATAATACGTCTTGTATAGACACAATGTTCTGACAACAGTGAAAATGTTAAGCGAACGAGATGCCGAAAAATAACCCTGATTTCTGTAAGAACTCTCGCACGGAAAACACCGTATCCTAAGCATTTTGACTCGTTCGCTTAATATTTAGAACACTGTGTAGATGAGAAAGGGAAGGAGAGAAAAACGCACAAATCACTGCATTCCAAGCGTTCTAATAGCGAATAGCGGTTTCTGCGCATAGGATCCGATCCTGTAAGCAACCCGGTGAACGAAAATTCATGAATTTAAAAACTTAAGTTCGTTACTGTGAACTCAAAGGCCCTGAAAATTTGGTGCAGATTGGTTTATCCATTCATAAGATAATTCAAAAATAGTGGTCAATTCGCTATTAGACACATTCTTCACCGAGCGGAATGCTGTGAAATGCTTCGTATGCACAGCGTGAATGCCCTAAACCAAACAACTCTCTTTGTAGCAATTTTACCCAAGACGACTATTTTGCATTTGCTTGAAGGAACGCTTTTTGCTGTTTTTATTTTCAAACCCCTTCACAATAACTCGGATTGCTAAACTTCTATTTTATCGGGTACACTATAGGTGTGCGGCGGATGGGAGAGGGTGGAGGTGGGTATTCGTGTGAGGGGGATGCTTCTCTTGAAAGAAATCTTCTCTACGGGGACGCGGAGACAGTGCTTGACGTTCAAGACTTCTACGTGGGATGGGCAGCCGCGGGGGGTGGGATAAAAGAAAAAGCTGGCAAGACGAAATAGGCAAGGGGACACCTCCGACTTGCCTAAGGTCAGAGGGGATTCATCACCTTATCCTTGTGGTGGAATGATGGGGCGGGGATGGGAAGAGAGACGACTGGATGGCCCGACCGCCCGGGATGAGAGAATGAGGAGTGAATGTAAACCGTACCTGTTTTCTTGTTATTGTTGCTTTTCCATGAATTTGCGATCGATATAGGCGATCTGAAGTGGGTAATGTGAATAGAGAAGCACACAAAGACAAGGAAGGAGTCTACAAACAAAAGCATAGAGAAAATATCTCTCTTAAATTGCATAAAAGGCACGCACTACTTGAATGTTTACGCAAAAGTGTGGACTGTCAAAGGAAGAGGATGCGAGAGGATCGATTGGGAGGAGAAAGGAATGCGAGTCTTATTGTAAACATTCCACAGTCCCTCCCCTCCTAATATCAACCTCCAATATCTCAACAGTTTCATTATTCTCGCGCTTGGGGCAATCTTCACTATTCGCTCCACAACAGTTTGAAGTGGCTCACAATGAGGGTTTTCGTGGTGGGATGAGAAAATGGTGAAATTTTTTTTTTGGGAGCATGACAATTCAATGTTTTGGCCCATTTTGATTAAAATTATATTATTATTTTTATTATTATGGTTTGTTTTTCGCGTCGAAGTCTAAATTCTCTCTCGCATTATCTTGAAGCGCTACGTGAGCCTTTTTAATTTATTCCATAGCAAAATACGTTGATGACTATGATAACTCGCTTATCCTTGCGTGTATTTCTTCTTCCCTATTGCCAAATAATGAAGAGGATGAGAGATTTATTATTATGCTAGCAGGAGTACTGTCCAGATGGATATTAGATAGTTGATTTGGGGGGGGTGAGATGCATCCGGTGGGACTCTTCTCATCTCCCATCTAGTAACCAGCTCTATCGCTGTCTCTATACTCTGTAACGGACAAGCCATTATCTTTAGCTCTACTCTATCACTCTCTAAATGTACATCTTCGTTCATAGATTGACTTTTCATTTCAGATCGCTTATATCGATCGTACGTCAAACATTGATGAACAAAGAGCAATGACTTAACAAGACCGATTACTCGTCAAATTGAAAATCTTCGAAACGAAGGAAAATTATCTAGCATACGGCGCCGCCGTGAAATTTCCCCTAGCAGGATAGCGTATCATTCCGTATCATTTTCCAACAGTAGTGGAGGCGGAAATTTTAGGGAATTATCGAGTTTATACCGTATTATGGGGAATTATTGTCTAGCGGGCTGTAGGTATTTCACGTCAGTGCAGGGTGACGCGTGAAAAGAGAGATTATTTAAGGAATGGAGCGACCGCGACGAGAACTCAATTCTCTTCGGAACCGAAGGAAGCACACTCCGCCTCTCTCGGACGTTGAAAGATGAGATCGGTGTGAGGTACGCTTAACAGTTATTGCACTATATCATCCTTTTTTCTTTCCATTTTTCTCATTTTAATGACCCTAAGCTTTTTGTTGATAAGAAATGCTCCACAAAGTATACATTATATGGCTATGTTTCTTATGGAGGTATCTATATTATACCTACGTAGAACGCCTAGTGTTGTACCACATAAAATATTACTAGTAAAATTTGTTATAGTTTTCAGAGTTGTTCTTGTACGACTCGGTAGACGCTTTGAAATGCTTTTCATAGAAATATGCCTTTGCCTGTAATATAGAATATGCGCTGGGAACTTCCCATCGAACTGGCATGATCGAAGTCTACTCAGTTCTTTTAAGATGTCAATGCAAGTTCTCTCGCAAGAGAACGAAGACGATTCGATAAGGAGTCTGCAGACGGACAGTCTTCGACGAAAGCTACGGATGGGTTATCTGACGGAGTCAACATCAAGGTATGTGAGTAGAGCATCTCATTCGGGTCTTTTTGATGATAATTTTTACGATCAATAAATAACGTGCCCATGGTAGGTCATCCCGTGGTAGATGAAGTATAATCATCAAAAAGACCCTAATGGAAGGCTCTATATGTGAGTGGACAACGCTCCTATTGAGCACACACTCTGCCAAGTGATATCGTTTCAAGTACTTCGGGAGTAGAGTTCGACAGATGACTAGAGAGCGGGAAATGAACCAAGTTTTCGGTTACGTTTCGTATCCCTTTATAAACGACTAGTGCCTATTAGGGTTTGAAAACCAAGCCTTTTAATCGCCTTATGAGACAGATAGAGCGATGAGGAGTATGGAAGAATTAAGATAGTTATTTAGACGATAAATACGCAAATCGCGCTTGGTTTTCAAACCCTAGTGCCTATACAGGCAAGCGTATGAAGCACATAACCATGAGAATGGTCCGTTTCCCGCTCCCGACAGATGTGCCACCACAGTGCATTCTTTGCACGCGTCTCTTCACCTTCCATTTCTCGGCACACTATTGCACTTTGGTGATACGCTCATCGGTCAATCTATTCATGAGAGAGGCTACCAGTAGACAAGATAGGGACAAGGAAGCTAGGGTAAAATTATTATAGGAGGCATGAATTTATTGCAGGAATCAGGCATGGAGATTCCGAGAAGACTTCATTCTCCCCTACAGACCGGCCCACATATGAATTTTTCTGTACCTTTTCGTCGTATAAAGTAGTTATCTTCCAAGAGGTTCATGCTCGCATCACACACAACTAAATTCGCTTAATTCAATACACGGGGGTGTTGGTAGATCTCGACCATGATATAGTCAAAATATCACCATTTTATCGCCTTCTTTAAATCGTAAACGATGAAATGAAGGTGAGTCGTTTCAAATTTCAAATAAAAAAGCAAATAAGATCGTGAAGAGTTGGACATGATGGGATGGAGAGTGAGGTGAATGAGGTAAATGAGGGGTGATGGATAAACGAGACCGTGAATGACGAGGACTTCTACGAGGGCATCTATGAAGGGCGACTACGAGAATTAGTGTAATGCAACCAAAGTAGTACCGTTAAGCTAGTAAATTGTGGGCCGTGTTTGAAACATTTGAAACAAGGCCATATCTCGGCTGGGAAGGGTCATACAGAGTTCTGGTTGGAATTATTGGAATCCTCAGGACGAGATCTATTTGTGTATCAAGTTTGGTAACGATTCCTCAAGTTTAAAGACCTTTAAAACGTAAAACTGTGGCATTGGAGAGGTTCGAACTGGGATAGCGAGAATTTATCGGGATTTCTAAGATAAAAGCCGTTTTAACCGGTTTAAAGTTGTCTAATCATCACCAAACTTGATTTACAAGTAGATCTCGTCCTGAAAATTCAAAAAATTCCAACCAGAACTCTGCACGACCTTTCTTAGCCGAGATATGGCCTTGTTTCAAGTGTTTCAAACACGGCCCACAATTTACTAGCTTGACGGTATATCACTGATCACCTATATGCTTGAGTAAAAAACTTGATTTACTTCTCACTAACTAGTTTAAGCAAACTACGATGACTACGTAGCACCCGGCGGCTCACGAAGCACACCGCTGTCGACTCTGCTAATGTGGCCCATGAGCCCTACCCACCCCCCCCAGTCATACTCTTTACGTCTTGACCTCGTGCTAATATTTTCTTCTCTTATTGTAACCTCTGGGTACACACAGAAAAATATGTATCATACATAATATGTATACGCGGCTGGAAGACCTATATGTATAGCGGGCTATACATTTTTAGGTCTTATGCTCTGGAGGCAGGGGGTATGGGCTTATACATGTTATGTATAGGGATATAGCAACCATCCAACTTCTATTAAGTTCATTATGGAACCTACTATTTTGTTACGTTCTCGTGCTTACAAAAAAAATCCACATATTGCATACAGCGAACTCTAATACTCTTGCTCATTCCGATTTTCCACGAACTTTCCATAAACTTGAAAAGTTATTGTATTCGGTGCTTTGCTTGTGGTTGCAAACGTTCTATTGTCAATTCACGTAGATCTATGGAGAACTCACTTAGTAGGAATAGTAATATTCGCTCTTTCTATCGTTATTCAGGCTCTCGTATTAAGGATAGCAACAATGACATACCTTCATTGTCAGACAGTAATGGTGTGAATCACTCTACCGCTATTGCTAAGGCTAACCTTCTTTCTTCCCATTTTTCCCAGTCCTTCAATACTTCCCAATTCCCTCTCCCTCCCCACTCCCCTCCTTCTTCACCCTCTATTGACTATATTGATTTCTCTCCCCACCGTATCTTCGAGGTTCTACGCAGACTGCCCAATAGGAACTCCACTTCACCTGATAATATTCCCTATGCTTTCCTC
>LS886239.1:138617-164950 GCA_900490955.1 Micoletzkya japonica | reverse complement strand
TCAGTTGATAAGTGAATTGAAAGATTGAGATACAGTATTCGGCTGGTTGGGTCAACTGAAAAACTGAGATGCAGTATTCAGTTGACGGGTGAATTGAAAGATTGAGATACATTATTCAGGTGGTTGGGTCAACTGAAATACTGAGATGCAGTATTCAGTTTTTGGCTGAATTGAATTACTGAGATGCAGAATTCAGTTGATGGTTAAATTGAAAAACTGAGATGCAGTATTAAGTTGATCGATGAATTGAGAGACTGAGATGCAGTGTTCAGTTTTTTTGGCTGAATTGAATTACTGAGATGCAGTACTCAGTTGACGGGTGAATTGAAAGATTGAGATACAGTATTCAGGTGGTTGGGTCAACTGAAATACTGAGATGCAGTATTCAGTTTTTGGCTGAATTGAATTACTGAGATGCAGAATTCAGTTGATGGTTGAATTGAAAAACTGAGATGCAGTATTCAGTTGATCGATGAATTCAGAGACTTAGATGCAGTATTCAGTTGATGGGTGAATTGAGAGACTGAGATGCTGTGTTCAGTTTTTTTTTTTGGCTGAATTGAATTACTGAGATGCAGTACTCAGTTGACGGGTGAATTGAAAGATTGAGATACAGTATTCAGGTGGTTGGGTCAACTGAAATACTGAGATGCAGTATTCAGTTTTTGGCTGAATTGAATTACTGAGATGCAGAATTCAGTTGATGGTTGAATTGAAAGATTGAGATACAGTATTCAAGTAGTTGGGTCAACTGAAATACTGAGATGCAGTATTCAGTTGATGGGTAAATAGAAAGACTGCAGTATTCAGTTTTATCTGAACTAAAGACTGAGATGAAGTATTCAGTTCATAGGTCAATCGAAAGGCTGAGGTGCGGTATTCAGTTGATAGGTCAACTGAAAGACTGAGATTAAAGGTGGTGTAAATAGAATGACATTCAAAACTCCCACCACGAAGAACCTGTGCAGACTCAAAAGATTACGGTAATGAAAGTCAAGCTAAACATTCGACCAAGCTTAATTTTCCGCAAACTATTCTGCGGATATCTTACTGTATTGGGTCTAAATAATTGTTCGCGCCTTTATTTTTTGAATTCCCTGTACATCAAGCAGATTTTCAATCACGTTTTCTCGGTAATTTGCGTGTGTTTTTGATTTCTACTATGCTTTTGTCTAGAATTAATGCCCAAAATCCTAAAAAGCAGGCCCGATGAGTGCCACAAAAATTCTGTTTACACCACCTTTAAGTATTCAGTTGCTGGGTCGACGGAAATTCCGAGAAAATTTACTACCGTAACCCTTCCTTCCCTTACTACCGTAACCATCCCTCCTCCTAGTACCGTAACCCTCCTTTACCTTACTGACTCTCCCCTAAGCATGGAAATACACTTGATTGAGTTGTGTGTCGTTCACTTTCACGTGTTCTCATAATTTGTTTAGTTAATTAAAAGACGAAATTTCAATTTTCCTTTTTTTATTTTTGAAATTTATTATTTTTTTTAAATTCAACGACTGCCTGAGATCATAGATCAAATAGTAACGACGTTGCACTTTAAAGTGTCTTGATTCTTTCATTAGGGGAGGGATATAGTCTAGAAAATCGGAACGTATAATTCGTGATTCCGCCGCTACGGTGTTTAGCAATTTTCACGCTTTCAAACGGTATCATTCCGATCCAAGACAAGGTATGAGGAAAATGGATAGCTTTTTGAGATCAGAATTTCCTAGAGCTTCGCATAATGTATATTAGAATTTGACAAGATCAGTATGAAAGGCACCGGAATCGGCGCTACGACCGGAACGATTATATCTTCCATTTTTCTCTATTATAAAAGTGCCTTGATTCGCACTGGAAAGCTTTTAAAATCCAGCAAATTTTTACATAAGCTGGTGGACTTGGCGGACAAAGTGATTTGATTCTCCAAATTTTACGGCAAAAAGTGGCTTGGTTACGTTGGATCCGACGTACTATTTGATCTATGCCTGAGATGCAGACATCAATTATTGGGAGGGTTAGGTATTTTGAACGATTGAATGACTGATATGCAGATATCAGTTATTCGGTGAATTTATGCGACTATTTGATAATATTCGACTAACGAGTACAAGTTGCAGTTCCATTATTTGATAGCAGACAACGGGACTTGGAGGTCTACTGTTTGATAAGTTTCAATATTAAGAAAAATATTTTGACATTTGCAACAATTTGAATCCCCTTAATTTTCAGTTCACTTTTACATTAAAAAACTTTTCTTCTTCATACGTCTGAGATCTTAATTTATCTTATGAAATAATTTCAGATTTTTTTATGAAAATACATTATCTTTACGCAGATGCGTCGATAAATTAAATTAAATTAATCTTTTCAAATTAAAAAAATCTATATTTTGAATATCAAAAATATCAATATTAATAGTTGATGGGTGAATTGAAAGGCTGAGATGCAGCATTCAGTTGATGGGTCAATTGATAGGCTGAGATGCAGCATTCAGTTGATATGTGAATCGAAAGACTGAGATGCATTATTTAGTTAGTGGTTGATACCTCAACGTTTATTTAGTTGATGGGTGAGTCGAACAACTGACAAGAGATCGAGTTTTCAGTTTCTCGGTGAACTGAATGAGTGAGATGAGATTGTTGAGTGAATCTAACCACTAAGAAGCATCAATATTCGGTGAATTTCTCGACTGAAGTGGAGTTTTATTTATTGGGTTGATTGAACTACTGCGATAAAGTCATCAGCTGTTGAGTGAATTTATCGACTGACCTGGGTTTTTTCAGTTACTAGATCGATTCAACCATTTAGATGCCCGTTGTTCGGTGAATCTAATAACTGAGATGGGGTTTTCAGTTATTGAATGAATTTAATAGCGGAGATGGCGTTTTCAGTCAATAGTTCAATTCACACAATTTAACAGCTGAGATGGAGTTTTCATTAGGGAGGGGGTCGATTGAACTGCGAAGAACAAGTCATGAGTTGTTGGGTTGATTTAACGACTGAAATTGAGTTCCCTTTTTCGTAAATTAAACTATCGAGTTTCATTTATCGATTGTTCAGCTAATTGAACGACTCCCATTTTTTGATTTACATTTAAGATAAAAATATTGGCATGAAAATTTTTTATGACATCTCTAGACTCATAGATGTTCCTTCACATTTTAAATAAGCGCAATTATCTTTTTTCCGGAGATGGTTCTTAGTAAGTAAAGGCATCCTAAAGCATTTATGGAAGGAATCAATTTAAATTATCAAGATATTGCAAAATTCAATATTAGTCGTAATTAATTAATCACCCAACTGAGCCGGCCGTTAGGCCGGCCTAGTTCTGAAATATATATTCTTTGCTATGCGTATGCCGTTTGTATCTCTTTTTACCGACACCCTCCTGTTTTCTTTCCTAGCTCCCCCTCCGCTCTGCCTCGCTCTCCCCTCTGCCCTCCCTCTCCTCTCCCTCCTTCCGCGTTCCGCTCCCTCTCTCTCAGCCGCACCGCGTGCGTTTCGCGTCGCGTACGCGTCTCAGTCGCGTATAACATTTCAGTTAAAGGGGGTAGTTGGTTAAGGATGATGTCGTCAAAGGAAGGAGAAGAGGAGTTAGAGGTGGAAGAGGACGAGGGAGTAATGAGGAATCAGATGAGAACCCTCAATCAGGTTGGTCAGTCCCGCTATTCCTTTTATTTTCGTCCATTTCAGCTCAATTCACTATTCAAACCACAGACAAGCAGCGGCAAGAAACGACACTTTTCGGTTAGTACAGAGAAGTGGGTACTGTAGGCTACGACTGGTTACTGTAGCTTAAATTTGAGTATTACCACCAAAAGGCGGGCTATAGATCTAAATTTATCCCATCTAATTATAGCCCAGTTGGACTCACAGTAAGTCTAAATGTTATATGTGTGAGTAAACTACAGTAATCCGATTTGTAAAAAAAAAATATTTTTCAAAATTTCTATACAATTGATAGAGCTTCTTGGATAAATTACATATGGGTTACGGTAGTGAAATGGTGGTATCGCTTAGATGGGATCGAGTCCCTCCAGTAGCCAAGCAGACAATGTTTTAGTCGACGGATTGGAGTTCAATATTCGACTGATTAGAGAGGTGAGGGGAGGGGGGAGCTGGGGTGAGGGGGTGAAGGTAGAAGAGGGAATTTCGGGAGATATCAGGACATTGATAGGTCCGAAGTAGACCCTATCTGTATGACGTGACAGAAGAGGCTTACAACAATCCCGCATGGAGAGTATCAGCTTGGTCTGAGTTGGGATCGATGCTGGACTGCCCTGCTGAACAGGTACTTGCAGTAAGTTACTGGCAAGTAATTATGGGGTGGGGGCGACGGGATAAACTATTAGATTCGATAATATAATAATCTTCATTTGAACTCTGTATTTTTTGTAGATTAACAGATTACCGTAATTATGAAGAACAGAATAATTTCTTCCGGGTTATAGGTGAAGACTCGCTGGAAGACCCTTCGAGATAAGTTCAAGAAGGAAGACAGAAGGGTCAAATCGGGATTCACCTCCGTGTGGCCCCTCTACCAATCTCTCACCTTTCTCCAACCTCATCTCAAAGACAAGTAGGATACTGTATCTACGAGTTCTCATCTCTCACTAGGAACGTCTTCATTCTTCGCAATGTTGATGCCTCTTATGAATGGAAGAATGAAGAGGAGGGGTCTGCTGTTAGTGCTGAAGGTACTCTTCTGCTTTACTCTTTTACTGCCTTCAAAGAAGAAGTGATGAGATAAAATATCAAATCATAATTTTTCATTATTATTCATCCACTTCGTGACCATATGTTTTCCTAAGAAACCTAAGTCTCCTTTTCAAATACTAAATTTCATGCGTTACAGTAATCGATGTGGAGCCGATTGTGAAACGTAGTCGGGTACGGTATGAAGAGAAGGAAGAAGGGGAGGACATTGGAGGGAGGGATAAGTAAGTAAATAAGAAGGGATGCAAAGGGGGAGGGGGAGTGGGAGAGGGAATGAGTGATACAGAGGGAAAGTGACGAGTACGAGGGTAGAGAATGAAGAGGACGAAGTCTTCGGGCATATGATTGCACTCAGACTGGCCAAGTTGGAACCGAAGAAGAAGGAAGTGGCTAAGGTTAGTTGGTGGGAGGAGGGTTGATTACGGTACGAAGGAGGTGATTGAGATGAAGCTGCTACAGTGCCTCTTCGATGTACAGTATGGAGAGGAGACCTAGTCTACAGCATCCCATGCTAATGTGTAATAAACCATTTGTTCACTAATTCTTGTTCCGTATGCACTCTTTGTCCGTATCCTAGACACGGCTATAGCCCTTCTACTGATCACCCTTCTCTCCCTTTTCCCTCACTCCCTCCTCCCTCCTTTTCCCATCCCTTCTCCCTTCTTTCATCCAATTCTCTTCCATTTATCAGCTTAGAAAGAGGGTGTCCATTAACTTCGTATCTCCTATTACCCCAATGGCCATATGTTCCCACTGTCACTACAGTAGTCCCAGACTATTCATGGGTGGTTACTCGTGGGTGTGTTGTGATGATGACTGAGTGTGTATCATGTCTATCTCCCCTATCCCTATCCTACCCTTCCCTCTTCCATCCAAGTCTTTCTCTCAATTCCCACGGGTATGCCTTGAATGTGCGCGAAAGGGAAGAAGGGAGGGGATGGAAGAGTGGAGGCTCTCTTGTGTATGCTTCTGTGTATGCTTCTGATTCACAATCGGCTTAGTCTCACTTTCCCTCATAAGGAACACCCTCTCCATATTCACTTTCATTTGCAACATCAGGACTACATCATTGCATAATCCTTATCCCCTCTGGGTATCTGTCTTACTTGTTAAGTATCTCACCTAAGCTCCCGTAAGCCTGAAGTATCTCTCCTCTACTGCTTTCTCTTCTCGTAATCTCGATGCTCCAATTACAATTCGTCGTAGTCTTCATCATAATAAGCTCCATTCCTCCTTTCCTCTCCCCCTTCTCTTCTGTATCCCTCCTACCTCATTCTATCATATTCCTTCTCATTCTCCTTTCGTATTCCTTTGTTCTACGTATTCTTCCATTCCCTCTTCCACTACCATCAACGACTCTTCCTTCCTCCCCCCTCTCCTTCCCCTTTATCTTCCCCTTTAAGCACAGTAATAGCTACTTATCCTAGTTCATTCGTCCTCGAGTCCATCTCCACGAAGGACTGAATGGAGTAGCATCGCAATAATCACATGAACACCTTCTGTCCCATCCCCCTCCCCCCACTCTGAACAGTTCTACCTCGTCTAGTACCTTCCCCTCGTCAAGTCTGATTCAATTCTCGCAATCAGCCCGTCTCCCCATTCTCCCCTCATCCCTCCCTTCTATCCCTTCCCCGTTGCCTTCCCTTTCATCTCTTCTCACTTCGATTTCCGAAATCACTGGTTACACTCCTCCTCTTCTTCTTCCCTTTTCTATCCTTTCGAGGGTGCATTGGATACGCGATATGTCCGTGTCACTCATCTCTCTCTTTTCCTTCCTCCCTCCCTCCAACCTTCCCTTTCCCCTCACTCATCTACCGTAATCCGAACACTTGTCTATCCATCGATCGTAAGGGGAGTAGTTATGAAGTATCAATTAGAGAGTAGTCTCGTGTATCTTAGTCTTCATTCCTTCTCTCTCCTACCCTCCCCCTTTCCCTCCATTCATCCCATCAGATTCCCTCACATTCACTCCTCTTCATCGCTTCTATCATTCACTTCTTGAATTATTCACTATTCTTCCAAAAGAGATTTCACATCGTCCCTATGCTTCTTTTCCTTCTTTCCCCCTTTTCCTCAATCACATCTCTTTTCAACCAACTTTCCCCCTTTCGGAGTTCAGGTCTCTTAGCTTACTTATGGATTATATCCTGAAACGTATCATCCCTAATCTTCCTCTGAATATGTATGGATGCATGTACTGAATGGAATGCTGCATACCTCCTGCTCTTCCTCTTTTTCTTCTTCTCCTTTTCTCTTCCTTCACCAATCGCCGACAATTCTTGGCCGGAAGAATGCGCATGATTGATGTGGAAGAGGACAACGGAGGATCTCCGTTGGGGGAAGGAGGGGGATATTCCGAGTTAACCCGAGGAGGGAGACCCACCTGAGAAGCCTTTCCTCTCAATCCCTTCCAAGCAACCTCTCCTATCCCTCCTTCGTATCTTCAAGTAGTCTTAGTACTCGACTAATCATGCCCTCATCCATCTCTGCTCCTCTATCAATTTTTCCAGTAACTTTCAGTCTCCATCCTGTTATTCCCTTGGAATCAAGCTTCTCCTCCATTAAATACTCGAATCCCACTCATTTTCTGCATCATCCACTTATTCCTCCAATTCACCCCATCTCTAATCTTCGTATATCACTCTCTCATCTCCGTTCCCTCTCTTCTATCTGCCTTTCCCCATTCCCACCTCTCCTTCATTCCTCTTCAGAATCCATATAAAGAGTCTCTCATTGCCATCCCTCTCCTTTATCAGTCCTAATTGTATATGTTCAGGTAACTTCTCGTTTCGTTTCCATTTCTCCTACTACGAGGTGAGAATTTCCCACTGAAATAGACTCGATCTGCCTATGTCCTGAGAGAAGAGAAAAAGAGAAGAGAATGACGATGGGGGAAGGGGGAAGAGATAGGGGAGAATAGGGTAGAGGAGAGGGAGATGGGAGGAAGGGTGAAGGGTATAAGACAGACATAGACTCTTCTTTGTTCGCTCCTCCCTCTCTCCTCTGTCCTGTCTCCCCTTCGCTCTCCATTCCTCCGTCCTCCCCCCTCTCCCCTCCTTCTTCCGAGGGAGGGTTGAGTATTCTTCCAGGCCCGTCCCTCCTCTCCATGGGATTCAACGTGCCCATCCTCAACCGGGACTCAGAATGGGTGTCGTCTCATCTGCAAGAGTGGACGAAGACGAATCAGAAGAAGCTGGTCCTGGTGATCGTGTCGATCGCCCTCCTCCTGGATAACATGCTGTACATGGTCATCGTGCCGATCATTCCCAAGTACCTTCGTGATATCCACGCGTACGAGTCGACGTACGTGGGAGGCACGAATATAACGGAAGTGCAGGCGGACGGGACCGTGGTGTTGGTGACGAAGGGCGGGCACTGGGAATACATCGACGAGGAGTTGGAGTTGGGATGGCTCTTCGCGTCCAAGGCTCTGCTGCAGATCTTCGTGAACCCGCTGTCGGGATTCATCATCGACCGCATCGGATACGAGGTGCCGATGGTCATCGGACTCGTCGTCATGTTCTCTTCCACCGCCATCTTCGCCCTCGGACAGACCTACGGAGTGCTGTTTTTCGCACGCTCGCTCCAGGTAGCTTACTCTTCCTTGTGTTAAACATTCCAAAGTATCATGTCAACTATCTTTCACCTAACCAAGACGTTCAAATAATAAATATACAATGTAGTAGTAAGAGACGGAGAGTGTTGCTTGCAGGGATTCGGTTCAGCCTTCGCGGACACGTCGGGACTGGCGATGATCGCGGACCGTTTCAACGAGGAGGGAGAGCGGTCGGCGGCCCTCGGCATCGCCCTCGCCTTCATCTCCTTCGGTTGTCTCGTCGCCCCTCCCTTCGGCTCCGTCCTCTACTCCCTCGCTGGCAAACCCGTGCCCTTCCTCATCCTCGCCTTCGTGTGTCTCTCGGATGCCCTCGCTGTCTTCATGGTCATCCAACCCCGTCCCTCGAATGGCAAGAGGGATGTGTCGGGGGAGCGAGTGCAGGGGACCCCGATGTGGCGACTGTTCATGGACCCCTTCATCGCCGTTTCTTCGGGAGCCCTCATCATGGCCAACGTGTCGCTTGCCTTCCTGGAGCCGACGATCACAAATTGGATGGCGGAGTCGATGCCGGAGACCCCAGGGTGGTTGGTGGGGATGATCTGGTTGCCCGCCTTCTTCCCCCACGTCATCGGAGTGTATGTAACCGTGCGTCTGCTTAAGCGCTTCCCTCGTCACACGTGGTTGATCGCGATGATTGGACTGGCGATGGAGGGCATCGCGTGTATCTCCGTCCCCTTCATGACTACAGTCGGTCGCCTCGTCATTCCCCTGTCCTTCGTGTGCTTCGGCATCGCCCTCATCGACACTTCCCTCCTCCCGATGCTCGCTCATCTCGTCGATACCCGACACGTCTCCGTCTATGGTTCAGTCTACGCCATCGCAGACATCTCGTATTCCCTTGCCTACGCCTTCGGTCCGATCATAGCGGGGGCTATCGTCGGTACCTTCTCCTTCACTACTCTCAACATTATTATCTTCGTCTCGAACATTGGATACGCGCCTGTTCTGTGGTTGTTGAGGAAGGTCGACGGGTACAAGAGTATCGACGAAGAGGGGAAGATAGGAGACGACTCGCGGAGGAACGAGTACGGAACCATCGACTCTTCCCCCCACACAACCCAACTCAACGACACCTCCCAGCCCTCTCAACCCCCTCATTCATACCACCAAACGAATCCCTTCGCTCCCGGCCAGCCCCAACCCGAATACCCTGCTGGATATGATCCAATGAATCCCCAATGGTGATCTACCTATCGATGTCACTTACTCTTTTCCTTGTGCCACAGTGTTAGTTCGTTGAATAAAGTACAGAGATTGAGAGAGTAGAGGGACATAGGCAGATCGAAGTAGGGAATAGGGGAAGGGAGGGAAATGAGGGATGGGTGGGGGAGTGGAATGAATGAAGTGATGGCAGATGACAAGAGACGAAGAGGATGGAGGGAGTCAGGAGTGGTACGAGGTAAGATGATGTTAGAAGGGGTTGAGGGAAGGGATGGGGTCCCTTGGGAGGGGACTAGAAGGTACGGAGAGCAATGAAGCAATGGAGATGGACGACTCTTCCCTCAACTAATTACTCCTTCTTCTCGCAATCTTTCTCGTGTCTCTAACCCATCAACGACCGTCCTTCTAGCCTCTCTATCCACCTCCCCATTCCATTCCCTTCCCTCATGACTGTCCTCTCTCCATCCTTGCTTAGTCTCCGATTCACTCGTCTCATTCACTATCAGTCCGTCCGAGTATGCTTCATTTCCCTTCTCTTCCCCTCCCCCTACTACAGTACCTTCCTACCGTAATCCCTTCAGAAGTCTCTTCCGAAGGTTCCTGTTCCTTGTCTCGTAGACACTCTCACTCGTTATCTCGAATATGCGAAAGTTGTTGCGGAAGGGCAAAATAAGAGTATTGAGGGAACGAGGAAGGTAAGGGATGTGGGAGTACTATTGGTAGTCTTGTGATTTAGGCTGTGCTGCAATATCAAGGGGAAGGAATGCAGGATCAGAACAAGTTGGAGGCCATAGCGGAACGATCCATCAATTGGGTACAACTCCCGTTTATGCCATTTATCAGGAATAGCATTAGAAAATAACATAGATGAGAACGATTGGAGATCTTCTAAGAACCCTGATAGTTTGGTGCGCCGACAGTTTTGGAAGATCCTTTTGATCCCCCTTTAGCGCTTATCATTCCTTTGCCAACCCTGGATCTAGATGACAAGCTTGCCTAGTTTTTGATCTACCTAGATCCAGGGTTGAGAAGGTGTTCATTGGGTGTTGATTGATAGATTGTTGGGAGCGTTGAGAAAGAGGGGACAGGGGGGGACAGAGAGGGAGACCATCCTTCCCTGACCTTCTCCTCACAGGTCAATCTCTACTGGCTCCCCGAGATGTATCTTCGTGTCCGTCTTCCTCTTCCAGTCAACTCCAGTCCTGCCTATGTCTTTCCTCCCATCAACTTCACTTCCCAAGATGACATGCTACGGTAACACGATCTAGGTTATTAAAGAATCGCATGTTCAGATACACTTCTCTTATGGTTCGAGGCATTATGGAGTACAAGGATGGAATTGACAAGTGTGTTTAGAACAATTCGATTACGAAAAGTAGTCTTTTTTAGTCGGAGGATCGAGAGGGAATTGTCTACAGGGACGGATAAGCATCGTATGTGCATGGAGCAATATGACAGGTGAGGGTAAAGCACATTCTTACAAGGGGGATATTCTTGTTAGGGATAAGTACTCCTAGATTGCCTTTGATCTTAACAATTAGCTTAACAGCATTGATAATAATCGTAATAGAAGCGTTTATTTTTGCTTAAGAGTTCTTGGTACTTATCGACAGCCGGGATTTGGAGAGGATAGACACGTACTGAAGGAGAAGGGACACAAGGGAGACGAGCACATCGTGGTTATGAGAGGGAATCAGGTGAGGGAGAGGGGAGGGGGAAGAGGGAGGGGCAGGTGAAATGAGGGCGGCACTCTCAGACCTTCCTCATCTTCACTCGGATCAAAGGACAACTTCTGCCCTTTTCTGCCATTCTTCATCAACTGAACCAAGTCATCAAACTCTCTTCCAATCGACCCAAAGAGGTTCTTCTTTTTCTTCTTACCCATCTCATTCCTCTTCCAACTAAATAGGTATAGAGAAATGCCTCATTTCACAGCAGTTACGCTCCAGTATCAAAAAAAATGTGGTTTTAATTGAATAACTTTTCTCAATGAGCTTTTCGGATCTAATGACCAGTTTTTCCATGTTCCTGGCCACTTGGGGCACCGAATGGTGTATTCGGTTATATCAAACGACATATCAGGAAACGAGATACTGCTCAAAATGTACTTTTCTTAATGCACTGCTATAACTGCTGTGCATTTGTGTTTCACGCGTAGATAGCTTTTCATCCGGTTCATATTACGTGAAATAGTCCGTTTCCCATTGCTTATTATTTTGTCTCAGATAGTCATTCCCATAGCAGCTTCAAGTTGTGGCGACAGAGATGTCTCTGCGGCGTGTTGGGAACAACTTCTGAAGGGTATGTTGGGGGGGGGGGCTGGGGTGGATATGGGACTGGGTAAGGGGATGGACAAGGAAAGTACTCGTTTCAGTCGATGAGAACAAGGCCAGTTTGAATCTAGTACAGAAGGCACTCTTCGTAGTCTGTTTGGACGACGTGAACAACGAAAACAAGAAGAAGGTTTATCATTACTATTTCTTATTCATGACTAATGGATGGTTGTAGAACGGAGAAACAACGAACAAAGCGATAGAGAAGGGTCTAATCGAATCGGGAGTGCACATATTGACTGGAGGGGGATCGGGTCACTTTGGACTCAATCGATGGTACGATGCGAGTATCCAAGTGAGTCGATCCTCCTTTTGTCTACTCTATTCATTAGCTCATCGTTCGATCCGACGGAGTCTCTGGGTTGTGTATCGAGCATTCCGCAGCTGAAGGAATTGTTATTGTGAAGATGATCGAGAGTTCCATACGATATGTGAGGAACAATTGGGAGAAACGAATGGTCAGCACCCACATAATAACTACATTTACCATGTCATATTATGCAAAGGCAGAGCTCTGTCTCTAGAGATGGGCCATGTATGTGTGTTGAGATTTCGTGTGCGTCGTCCCCACAACCCTCTGCTTGTTCTCTCTCGTGGAGGGTATCAGAAGAAGCACAACAACTCATTCAAGATCAGATCAAACAATTCGACGAGTCAGTATTCATAGGATTATATTATAGCAAGGAGAGTACGATGCAGATTGCACAATGAACTGGATCTGAGAATACTCATCTTCGAAGACTTCGGCAAGGATTCCATCAAGAAGTGGAGGGTCAGTCCCGACGGGTTCGTGCAATTGGCAATGCAACTTGCACACTACAGGTATCTAGTATTACGCATTGTGACTACTTGCACTGTTCAGATTGCATGGCTATCTAGTCTCTACCTATGAGAGTGCTTCCATACGACGATTCACAAAAGGAAGAGTGGACAATATTCGAGCGAATACCATGGAAGCCTTGGAATGGGTCAAAGCGATGGTCAAGGGAGATGTAACGAAGGTTTGGGAGGGGAAGTTGAGTGGAGAAGGGGTCGATTCAGGAGGAGAGAATACGATTATTTAGAGAAGCTGCTACTAAGCAAGCGCAAGTGACAGTGGAAGTAAGGGGGGAAATGGAACTGGACGGGGGAGGGAACCTATTGGCCTGTTGGAATTAGATGTCTGAGTATACTACTCTTGATGGGGTCAGTCAATGTTTCAGAACATCTCCGGTCACGGCATCGACAACCATCTCTGTGCACTCAAATGCATAGCGGAATCGGAGGGGAAATCTCATGGGATGTTTACTGATCCCCTATGGAACGAAGTCATGCGGTTCCCACTGTCGACTAGTCAAGTGAGAGTTGAGATATCTTAAACGAGTATCGATTGATTGAGGTGACCACATCTTCCGACATGCATGGTTCCTATCTCTTCTACGGAGCTGTTGTTCGAGATGGTTATGGTTGCTGCTACAACATACAACCCACTCATATTATTCTTGCTCCTACAGCCTTTAAGTCCAACCAGAGAACTGACCTTGAAGCGTTTAAGGGCGCATTATCTTCTGCTTTCAGAGAAATTCGAGAACTACTTTCAACCTAAGAAAATTTTATTCTATATCTGCGTTAGATTCTGATGATAAAGAGTGATTGAAAATATATATGTATTTATATAATTGTATTTTGCTCGTTCCCAGTGAAATAAATAAATTTTAATTACTGTAAGCCTGATACCGTAAAATATACGGTAGACATTGCATGAATTTTTATCGACAGTTTTCGGGTAAGAAATCAGGAAAAAACAATGTTATAGGTCCTGCAACGAAAATATTTTGAATATATTAGACACTTTTTTTCTATTGATTCGATTGAAGCGATTGCATGCATGTATATCTAGAGGGCTTTGTTATATCTCTTTTTTCGTGCGTAGTATAGTATTTCAGAATGGAGGAATTGTTCGGAAAGTCGCCATCTCCTCCTCCAAAGAAGAAAGTCATCGAAAGGGAGAGGAAGGAGAGTTCAACTAGCTACGAAGAGACGGATTCTGATGTTCCTACTCATAAGACTCCCTCCAACACGTCGAAGAATCTTTCTGTGGCTTCGGAAGACTGCTTTGTAGTTGAGGACATAGTGGACGATATCAGGTTCGATCTAGCTACCTGATTTTTTTTGTAGTTTTCTTCCGAATTGCTTATTTCAAAGCTAATTTTAAAATTTACTATCGTTCTAGTAATGTTTCCAAGTTAAATGGAGACTCATCATACCGTATTATGAAGGCTGGAATTAATTTTAATGGTTTTTAAAAGAGGCTCTCCGTAAGGGCGGAATACCCATGGCACAGTTGCAAAAAGTTCGAATTCAAACTTTTCCTTTCAGGGGCAGATACTAGAAGGGAAAAGGTCTCCAAAATGAAGAATTCGTATTTTTCAAAAAATTCAAAAAAAGATCTCTATAATGCCGCAATATTTCGAGCACATTTTGGGTACCATTCGAAAGCTTTTGAAGAGTTATATAGAATGACGTTGAAAAAATCCAAGAAACACTTCAGAGTAGAGTGTAGTATTCGGAGGAAAAATGCCGATTTCGAATTTTTTTGGTTGCACGAACGGGGCTAACTCATACATGGAGCCTGAGGCCTAGGAGCGATATATGTTATGTAAGTGAACGTCCTCTATCATCTCCACTTATCAGAATGTGAGAAATTCGGTGCCCGCTTGCCGATATGCCTATAGGAGTAAGGGCTCTTTGGGGCGTGGGTTCGACTCCTCCCCGGGACAAAAGTTTTTGCACATTTTTCCTAATCTCGGTTTTCAACCAAGCCATGATTTATTGTGTTCTACATCTTTTAATGTTAAATGCGCTTCAGTATGATGCTCAGAAGATGATATTTCTCGGTTTTGAAAGTTGATTATATCTTTTGCTGTTTCTCCGTCTTTTTTTCTATTTCTCTGTAGAATTGATCACTTACATCTTCCGTGCTTACCTTTAATTATGTATTCCAGGCTGCTATGTGGTTTGGTGAATGGTTTTACTTTTATTTCGTTTGAAAATACTGCTAAAGTCTCAGTAGCCCTATCGCACGGTAGTAAAGATTTCGAGATAATGCACCATTTTGCTCTTATAGCCTACTAAGACTCCACATTTACACGGAAACTGGCGCTCTGGATTGGAATAATTTGCCTTACTGGTTTAATATGACATGAAAAAATGGTTACGAGATATATGACTGGATTCGTACTACTCAATCCTTATACAAAGAAAGCCGTGAAAGACAAATTTCGATTGGGAGCTCATCCAACAAAATATTATGTGTAGTATGATTTTAACTTTGTGTATGGTAAATGATTTGAAGCTAGAATAGCACAAGATTCACTATTCGACTCATTATTTATCCGAATTGGCGTAACATCTACCTGGTAGTGAGTTGTTACAGATAACTGCTCCATTTTCAGCTTTTTCAAACATAACATTTTTTTCCCGACTTAGTTATATCTATATACTTGACAAGCACTCTCTAGTTTATAGTTTCCGTGTAAACATGGAGTTCGCACTAGTCAATAAGAGCAGAAATGTTGCATTATCTCGAAATCTTTACTGCCGTCCGATAGGACTATTGAGAGTTTAGCGGTACTTCCACCCGAAATAGAGACAATAATCATATACCAAACCACATAGCAGACTTGAATACATCACTAAGTATTTTTGAGACTTGAAACGAAGTCACATATAGTAAGTAAGTAGGGTTACCCAAAGCAAAGGTGAGACCAAAGCAGCTGCTGAACACCCGCTTTTTGAGGAGTTCATTGCAGTGGTTTTCAACATTCAATTCAAATAGAAAGTCAAGAATAGTTCGTATGGGATCTGTTATGAACAAAAACGTTGTTTTGAATCGTCAGAAAAAAATCATAAGTGATGTAGGATTTTCATAGCAGAAAAGTATATTCTTCACTGTTTCTCAGGTTTTAAATTTCTCCTCCATAATAGGTTCTCAGACGCGGCAATGGGATACCACAATGTCTTTTCGATAGATACTATTAATAGAACTATTCATAAAAAATTGGGCACATACGGACAACTTTTACGGAAGTTATGCAGAAAAAAGCAAAAAGTGATTTCTTTTGTCCGGTACTGTATAATGAACTTTCAAAACCGAGAAATATCATCTTTTGAACATCATACTAAACCGCATTTATCATTAAAAGATGTAGAAACACAATAAATCATGGTTTGGTATTCTGATAAGTGGAGATGATAGAGGACGTTCAATTACATAACATATATTGCTCCTAGGCCTCAGGCTCCATGTATGAGTTAGCCCCGTTCGTGCAACCAAAAAAATTCGAAATCTGCACTTTTCCTCCGAACACTACGCTCTAGTCTGAAGTGTTTCTTGGATTTTTTCAACGCCATTCTATATAACTCTTCAAAAGCTTTCGATTGGCACCCAGAATGTGCTCGGAATATTGCGGCATTATAGAGATCTGGGAAATCAGGATAATTGATATATGCAAATTAGGAATTTTTTGTAAAATACGAATTCTTCATTTTGGAGACCTTTTCTCTTCTAGTATCTGCCCCTGAAAGGAAAAGTTGGACTTCGAGGATTAACACAACTGTGCCATGGTCTGACCGAGGCTGTTTCGCTCTTACGGAGAGTCTCTTTTAAGCAGTTAAAATGAGTTGATCATAGCCTGTAGATAAATCGGTTGTGTGTAGGCGATCGTGTCTGGTTGAAAAAGTGACGACGCTGGTCTTTGATCCGAAGAAGATTCGTGAAAGCAAGTTCGATATTGTATTCAGGGTATGATTCATTCATTAGGCGGATATAGTGGATTAAAAAGATCCGTCGGAAAATCATTCCGAATATAAGGCGAGAGAGTGTGCAAAAGGGAGAGAATTAGACTCATTTTGGAACGAAAGAAACTGACGGATCGGTTTATTCCACTATACCTTTAACGCAGCCGCAGCTAAAAAAGCCGCGAGATTTTCATAACGGGTTCCTACTTATCTTGCATAATATATGTATTCATTTGAGGTTCATTGGAAAGGCTATGAAACGAAGGATGATACGTGGGAGCCTATAGAGAATTTCTGCGTTAAGTCAGCAGGATTACTGAAGAAGTATTGCTCGAAGAAGAATATCGAATTGCCACGAAGTTTGTTGATTTTCAACTTTTTAAAGTTTTTTTAGTTGGGAGTTTTAGTTGGCTTTGACCTGAAATGTCAAGGCTGAATCTAACATTTATCTGGAATATGTCATATTAACGTTTGACTTTGTATAATGATATAATTAAGGATTAAATACATGTAAGAGACCATGCGAATTTAGATTACAAGTTGTGGTTGATAGATTCAATTGGAGATGAAGAACTATCGGATGACGATATATTCGACGGAAAGGATAATGGGCCTAGTGTACGTAAGGAATGATTACGATTGTTTCTGTAATTGACTGACAGGTTCCTTCGTTTTAGCCAGGGGAAGATAATGTATTTGATTACATTTTTCGGGGTGTGACCTCTCCCGCCGCAAATCGTCTTTAGCCCATACCGCAGGGAAAAATCACCCCCACCGCATTTCTAAAATATCCATTTACTTTGCTACCCTACCGTAACTGGTCAATTACCTCCACCGTGAAATTAATTTCAAATGCGATTATTTACTCCCTGGTTCTAGCTTCGTCCGCCTCCATTGGTACCACACGTATCGAATGCGTCGAAGAGGACGTCCGAAGTGGATTCAGCTAGGGTATGTTATTAACGAGTCTCGCTAAGCCTCCACAATACCACTGTTCAATGCGCTGATGAAACTTTCTGAAAGAACAAAACACAATGAGTGCATGCTATAGTGGGTTAGCCAACAGCAATGCTACGTTCAGATTGCTAGAGGTAAGAAAAGAGTGAGCAAAGATATTTTTAGAACTCCGACCCTAAGCTGAAAGAAGTGTCGAGTTTGCACTGCGAGGAGCAAGGAAAACGGTTTGTTATGAAGATACGAAGGAACGATGGAAAGTCTATTTCGAGGTAATACTTAATTTTTTCTGGTGTTTTATGTTTTCGCAATTCACGTTCCTTTTGGTTGTGAAAGGGGAGTTAGGTTAGCGCGTAGAATTTTATGTATTTTTTCTTTTTCTATCTAAGCATTATTACAGTGTAATAAGGGATTATTGCAGTGTAATTGGAGAGAAGATGAGCGTTAAGAAGAACAGTAAGAGACGACGGACGAATAGTGAACTGATGAGAGAGATCGAGAAGGATGAGAGGGAAAAATCGTGAGTTGGTTGGGGGAAGTGGAATGCATTGGTTTAGTGGATGTTATAGGTTGACAGAATTAGGGTTGGCAAACCGGATCATTTTCCTGTGGTACGTTTCTGTGCATTCAAGAATGAGTAATAAACTCCATCGTGAAACATAACGCTGAAAAAAACAGCCAGAAATGAACTTGTTTGCCAACCCTGGACGGAATAGCTGCATAAGCATGGTTTGGAGTTGGCAAAACGGTGTGAGGACGTAGCAATCACGGGATATAATGCTTGCTTTGGCCGTCTAGCAATAAGTGACTGATTGACTCGTTGTTCTTGCAGACCGGACCTCCCTCCTCGGGGGAATCCCGAGTACTACAGAATGGTCAGATTTATTTCGCCTCTTTACCCTTTTCTACTGACAGAGGGGATAAATACTCATACTTGAAATTATTTTCGCGGTAGGGGTCATTTTCAAGATGCGGTTGGGTAGTCATGTAAAGAATTCTTTGCATCGGTGGGGGTAATTTCGCACTGCGGTACGGGTAATTTCATACTAAACCGCGGCTTGCGGGCGGGAGGGGTCCTACCCCGTAAATTGCAATCAATTACAGTATTTTTCCCCTGTATAAACAGATAGCCCTAATTGTAAGACTGTTATGGTCATACATGGGAGTGATTATCTCTAATCTTTCGAATATAGCTGGTGAATCGTGATCTGCTCTAATCATTGACAGTATCTTTGCAATTGCCTATGTGTCCTACCCTCTCGTTAAATTTGTCTAGATTAATTTTATTTCAGCAGTTCGTTCATCCCATTTTTAAAACTTTAAAAAGTATAATAGATTATATAATAATTTTTATCTACTTTATCTCGGGCTAAGAAAGACATAATTATAAATAAGTTTATTGGTTTTATGGGGATAGATGTAATTTACGTTCATTATAGGTGAGAGAAAAACGAGAAGAGGAAAAAAGAAGAGCAATGGAGGAGGAGGAAAGGAAGAAAGAGGAGAAGAAGGAAAGGACGATTGGAAGGATTACGGTAATGGATGAGAGGAAGGATACGAGTGGAATGGTGAAGGAGACGAGTGAAGCGAAGGAGATACACGAAGACAGGATGATGAGACAATTGGAGAAGGAATTGGAGAAGATGGGAAGGGATGGAGGAGAGGAAAGGGAGGAGTGGAAGAGGAAGAGAAGAGAAGAGGAGAGGAGGAGGGAGAAGAGGAGGGAAAGGGAGGAAAGGAGGAGGGAAGAAGAGAGGAGGCAGAGAAGGAAGGAGAGGAGTCACGAAGAGAGGACGAGGCAACGGAACACGCATCCAACGGAAGCTATGCAGAAGGGAAAGCAAGAGATAAGACACGAATCTTTGAGGAAGATTCGAATGAAGATGGAAGCGAAAAGGAGGAAAGATGAGGAAAGGAAGAAGGAAGAGGAAAATGAGAGGATGAGGAAGGGAAAGGATGGATTCATGGAGGCGATTATGAAGGGAAGTGGAGATATGAAGAGGAATGGATATGATATTGTCAAGAAGAAGAGAGAAGAAGATAAGGGATTGAAGAGGGAGAATAAGGATGGAGAGGGGAGAGGAGGCAGGGATAATTGTGAAGAGAAGTGGAAGGATAGGGAGATAAGGATGGAAGGGGGAGGGGAAAAGGGAGAGAAGGAGAAGAAAGAAGAGAAGAGGAGAATGGAGGATAAGGGAAAAGAGAAGAAGAAGGAAGAAATGAAGGGGGAGGGGAAGAAGAAGAGAGAAGAGAAATGGAGACGGGAAGGAAGAGAAAGGAAGAAGGAAAAGGAGAGGGAGGGAGATGGGAAGGAGAAGAAGATAAAGGAAGAGAAGGATAAGGAGATGAAGGGAGGAGAGGGATTGAGAATGGATGGGTTCAAGGAGAATAAGGAAGAGGAAAGGAAGAAGAAGGAGAGAGAAGAGAAGGAAATGGGCAAGGAGAAGAAGAAAGAAGGGGAGAAGAAGGGAGCAGAGGGGTCGAGACTAGAAAGGGATAAGGAGAAGAAGGAAAGGGAAGAACGGAAGGAGAAGGAGAGGAGGACGAGTGAAGGATCGGAGAAGAGAAGAGATAAGGAGATGGAGAAGGGAAAGGAGAAGGAAGAGGAAAGTGAGAAGAAGGCTACCATACCACGGGCGAGTATTCCTCCTATGAACAATCGCGATTGGGAAAGGAAGAAGGAACAGAACAAGTGGAGAATGGCCGAGATAGAGACTGTGGCGATTGGAAGGAATGCTATCGGCATGCAAAAGATTCGATCGATTAGGGAAAAGTTGAAGACTCGAATCAATCCGACGAAGGATATTCCCAAGGTAGGCAGGCATGAGGAGGGTCTAGTTTTTTAAAAGTCTTGAGGGGTTTTACTTCTTTTTGAGTTTTGTAGGGTCTTGTTCTTGAGACTGTCCATAGCTATGCGTGTGAAGAGAGATAAGTGATCGTTCTTTGAGGGGAAGACGAATGTTCCGATTGTGAAGACTGCAGTGAAGGAAGTGAATAAGGACAAGAAGGCTAGTCCAAGCAAGGTAAGTAGCAAGCTGAAATGGTTCCGTTGCTGTCCCATTCCTACCTACGATGTGAGACATTGCAATACTCATAGGTGGGCAGGGTTGCTGGTACCGTGGTTGGGTAACGTAGTGCACAACTTTTACAAGTATTGAGTAGACTGCTGCAGAAGAATATCCTGACTAATTTTTTTTTCAATTCTTGTGTATGGGAAAGCCACTACAGTAACCTACAAGTAAACCCTGCCCTCTATGGCAAGAGTTCAGGCGAAATATTAACGAACCATTTTTGCCTATCATGGGAATGTGACGTTTCATGAATTCGAAATTTTGAATTTTTTTGTAGATGATTTGCTGATTGTTGTTTTATTAAACTTTAAGATGCTGACCAGTAAGCAGAAGGCAGTGCGAGGACGAAGAGCTTTGATGAGAAGGAAGATTATTGCGAGAAGGTAGGGGAACGAGAGGGAGATTCACCCCCAGATAGTTGGGTTAGTAGATGTTTAGGAAGAAGTGAATGTTGAGATGAACTGGTACCTAATACTGTACTTTTCTGATCTGAATACATGTAATACGCTCAGATTTGTCGTCTTTCTTGAGAGAAGAAAAGCGAGGGAAACGGAGGAAAAGAAAGAGATGATGAAGAGAGAAGTGGAGTGGAGGGAACGAATGATGAGAAAGAGAAAGCTGAAGGAAGTTAACGATACGGTAGGAATGGAGGGAAGGGTTACGGTAGAGGTATACTTCAGGGTATCGAGGAGAGGAAGGACAAGAGGATGAATCACTTTGGGACTTTGAGACGGTGAGTGGAAGGGGATGTAGGAGTGAATATTGAATTGGTTGTTCCTCCTGAAGACTGTCCTAACGATTCCTTGAGATGCATCTCAACCGAACGCCTTCGTCAGTCCTTCCGTCCCATCTTTCCCCTTTCCCTCATCCCCTCACCTTCTATTGTCGATGCTCTCACTATTCCCTCATCTTCGGCATTTACCGTGAGTTTTCATATTATCGTCCTCTTTTACATTCACTTTCAATATTATCTTTTTTACCATTGGCAAGCTGATCAATCCCTTACCGTACCTTTTATTTATAAGTTGTTTTCTTTGCTAGGCCTACAAACACCGTCCCAATTGTGCTAAGAACGAAGAAAAGACGAAGAAAGTGTTGAAGAAGACAAAAGAAAAAGAGGAGGAATGTGAAGCGAATGGAGATAATGGAGTAGTGAGTGAGGTACTTATTGGTAGTTGTTTTAACAAAATGCTAGAAAAAGACGATGGTGGACACAAGGATAGTGAAAAATGTAAACAATACAATGATGGACACAATATATTTTTTAAAGTCTTATGTAGTAGATTAGGAAGGGAAGGCTAGGCTTTAGAGAAGAGGGAAGCTTCCTTACCATCTAAATTGACAAACTGATCAGGATTATAATTATTTTGCAGGAACTCATTCGTAATTGTCGAGCTCTGATTACGGAGAATAAGCAGTATGGAGAAGATAAAGTAGCAGGGATCGTAAGTATTTATGTTTACTCTTATTTGACATTTTGTTCAGATGATTCAATTGAATGATCTTTTCTCTGCATATCTCTCAGTATCCCCATTCAAATTTATCACTATTCTCCGTACCCTTCCAAAGGACTTACCTCTCTGTGACATTATTATCGTAAGTTTTTAAACAAAAGTATATATTGGGGGCAATTTTTTAACGTCAGCCAAAACCCTTTAACTAATGCAAAAATATAGATGGGAAGCTTTTCAAGGATGGTTTGATGCTTACTTTTTATCCTGTAATTTGTGAGTTGTGCGGTGGTTTACCCTATGCAATTCTCTCATTTTTTCCTGCAATGATGTACTGTAATCTACAGATATTTCCATTTACCGAGAAATAATTGTTAAGCTGATGTACCATACCCTTGCTCCCGTATTCAACCCTGTAATTGCGAAGGATTTGACGAAAAAGAGTTGCGATGGAGGAGATCATTTTGTGTGTAGGTGAGTCGATGTATAGGGGTTAGCGGGCAGATAAGGTACTGTAGTACTCTCGGTATTGCCGTAAGTCTTTGAATGGATAAGTGAATGCAGGATGCTGCTAACGGTAGTGATGTACATTCCAACGGACCGACTTCAAGGAGGCAAGGGTTGTATCTTCCCTCCTTCCATCATGAACTCTGCTGTTCAATTGAGTTCTTCCTGTCAAATGCGAGCCTTGCTCACTGCCGGTATGTAACTAGTCCCCTCTGAACTTCTCGTTCATTCCAAGAGACAATCAACTAGCTAGCGGTTAATTGATTGTGAGAGACGAGAGAAGAATGAAAAGACGTAGATAAGAAAACAATCTGTGCACAGCTTTTTTCTAATAAGCAACGGCGAAATTTCAAGTAAAAATGAGAAAACTCAGGATACTGAGAGGAATTCCATGATCTCAAAAATGCGTATGATATATATTGAGTGGAGTGGGTCCTTAAATAATGCAGTGTATCAAGACGTAGGAATTATCATGCGTGGGCAGGGTCTGCGGGTAGTTTTTAGTTTACCGCAATGGACAATCCATACGTAGAGAACAAGAAGTTTTACCATAATTTTTTTGAAGTGGGCTAACCACTACTTGGAAAACTTGTGCATTAAGCTACCCAATAGCGGTACCTGCAACAGTGTCCATTTATGGGAATAATAATTATTATGTTCACCACTCTCATAGGTGTGATGATGTACTCAAGAGAATGTTTGAGGTTGTACGATGGACGATTGGGTCGACCGTGCAACAGGGGAAAATGCCTGTCATCGGGCACTACTGCAACTACCTATTCCAATGGTTTATTACACTTGTGATATGTATACATGATATGCAAATTAAGGTGTGTTCATTGATCGAGAAAGGCCTCGATGTCAACTCAATCGTCTACCCTTCTACTGACGATTCTCTCGATGATGTCAAGTATGTATCTCCCTATGAGATATACCAGAATCGCCATCCTACCGTAAGTCGCTTTGCCTATTTGGCAGCCGTGAATGGGGTGAAGTGGAACGGCATCTTCAGTACGAGATGTGCCAGCAGCATTCGAGTCGGTTGACTCTTCGGAGTCTTGAATGGACTGGTGAACTGACTAAAGTGGCTAGACTCGACCCCCTCTCTCCCTGCCATTCTATCAATGCTCTCGCTCTTGTTGTAAGTCCTCTTCATCTTGACTCATTGAACTTTCTATTCAGCATCGAGTGAGAAGTGTTGTGAGGGGAGAATTATTGGATAAACCGAAGCAGACGGTTATTGTTGTGATGCACTTGGCTAGTGTGGGACGAAGTGAGGAAGTGATGAGAAGCAAGACGAAGAAGAACGAGGGAACTGTGAGGGATCTTTCTTGTACGGAGTGCTTTTGTCCTTCGTGGATGAGATCGAGCTAATTTCACTATTCATTAATAACACTAACCCAATCCACTTAAGGCTCCCCTCACTCTTCCCTTGTTTACCGTATCCCGTCCTTCTTCCGACTCTTGTTGCGATACTATGCCTTCTATGGACAACGCACGGTTTGTTCTTGTGCAAGACAATCTATCTTGGATTGTGTTGTATCCTTTGTTTGCCGGGGGAAAGAAGGGGAATCTTCTTTATCGGCAGGGATACGGTAGAGGGGAGAGATGAAGAGATGAAAGGGGAGTGGGAAGGTGAGGATGATTTGGGGAGGACAAGGGATAGAACGGCCAGATGGACTAGCGAGCGGGGAATCGGGAGGGAAGCACGTGAGGCTCTGACTCGAGAGTCGCTTGTGTAGATCACGGGTGAGATGAAAGCACACCGGGCTAGGTAAGACAGTCAACAATGACAACAGATTGGATAGAAGGCTCTCCACGACGAACAAATGTGCATTCAGACTTGCGATTCGCACAGCTGAAGGTGTCAAGGAAGTGCAATTGGAACCTCTACTCAAAAATAAATTTTCGTCCATCTTCCGTGTCCCGAAAGAAGACTGTAAAGGTAAGTCAAGCTTTTCGTGCATGATTACGTACTGAAGACGAAGTTTATTTTATTGTATCAGTTCTCCACGGCTCTCGACGGTATATCGAACTCGCTCTTAATCTTCAAAAGGCGCCGGAGAATTCGGTCGTGTTGGCACAAGTTTTTCACATGTCGCGTAATTACGCATGAAAGCCGATGATTTTATACGTCCCTTAAGGGAAGTTCGCCACAATTTTATGATCCAAGTGTTCCATTTGCTAATAATATCCGGTTGATTTTATGTACATTTTAGTAATCTTTCGCATTTTTTCGTGTTCTCTTTTTTGTTTTGCTAAGTTGCAGGTTTAAAGGAAGTAGGAAGCGATAAATAAATTTCGTCCAATTACAATAAAACTTTATTTTACCTTTAGGAATAACAAGAAACACAAAATAATTATTAAAAAATTTCAAAAAAAATCGGAGTATGGAATTTATTTTTTTTTCGTTCCGCGAGACGGTAGTACAGTGTAATGATTCCGTTTGGCTTGGCCCCTGTCTGCCTAATCCAGTACGACCGTCGTAGAACGAAATTTCCAAAAATCATTTCTCGAATATTTTTTTAATGATTTTTCCTTTTGGTTTTATGCCAATTTCAACAAACTCTTTCATATAAGCTTCAATTGAAAATGGGTTCCATGTTCCTTTAAATGTCTGAAGTAGTTACTGATGAATTTAGTTACGATGGTTATGTGTTTGACAGATTTTCTGACACATTGTTCTTCCTTGCTTTTATTTCTTCGTTCCGAGTGTTGCCTTTGTTTCAGACTTTGCGGTAATGAAAATAGGAGAGGCAATTCAAGCAGAATATTGGTAACCCCCGCATAGGGTGCTGCAATTCCTTCAGTTTTCTTCTTGCATGTTTTTTTTGCTTTTGAAAGTCATTTCTTGTATTTGCGTGTTGAGCTTCGCATGCAACATCAATGATTTGCTCGGAATGGGCGATCGCACACTGACTCTTCTGCATCTGCGGAAGACCTTCTCCGAGTATACAAAGGTGTCCGTATCCGGCTCGAAGGAGATCGACCCCAACCGACTCCTTCCTCTATTCAAGAATGTTCGAAATGCAAGTCATGCGCGAAAAAATGAGCTCTGTTAAGGCGAGCTCTTCGTATAATCCGGTCGAACTTCGATCGGAGTTCAAAGAAGCGCCATCGTTTGCCCTCTTCTTCGCTGGCTACTTCGTTCGAGAGGTATGCTTTCCTTAGTTATCCCATCAATATCACTAGGATAGGTACGAACTCGTGCATCGACTGAAGGGACGGAGGAAGCGGCAGTTCTCATAGCCGATTATCTTCTTCCGTGCAATGGCGTTCACAGAGGGTTCAGCATTCTCTCCACTCTCTACTTTCTCCTTCTATCGTAAGTGTCATTCCTAACTGATTTCCCTTATCCTGTGCAGTGATGACGATGCGATAGTCAATGCCCTGTGCAAAGCCTCTCTTCCGTCGACCCTTGTCAAGTCGCTTTACCTTTTCTTTGATCTGCCGGGACCAGAAGAAGGACAAGTGAGAGGCTAATAGAGGCTATATATATATATATATATATATATATATATATATATATATATATATATATATATATATATATCCCTATATAATAGAGAACGATAAGGCTTTTTCTTATACACGTGTACACTTTTGAACGGCTGAACGGATTTGGCTCAAATTTGGCACATAGGTAGTCTTGGGTGCTGGCTCTGGCCGGACAAAAATTCAGCGTATTCCACGCACGGGTTACGGTAGATTACGGTATTTGCGGCTTTCAAACGGCCATATCTCGGTC
>LS886239.1:63660-127487 GCA_900490955.1 Micoletzkya japonica | reverse complement strand
CAGTTTAGGATTGTAAATGGGAAACTGAGACGTTGTTTGTCAATCGGGGATTCGAATTGTGGTACTGGGGCTTCATTGAACGATTAGCTAATCGAATTCTAGAGCTGAGACATCGTGTTGTGAAAGAGTATTGTTGTGTTCTCCTTGGCAGAATACGTATGAACTTTTTCTATTCTATTGTTTGGTTCATTATGAAGCCACTAACATTGTCAAATTATTAAATAATTCTTTCTTATGTAAGCAATGATAAAAAAGATTAACAAATAACTAATTTTCCATATGCATAGCGTGAAGAATACGTTCTATACCACTATCGGAAAATATATTGCGAATAAATCTTCAAAAGAATCAATACCCATTCCGAAAAATAAGTGTACGGAAAAAAATCAGATTTTTTTAAAATCAAAAACTGCAAATATCATATTATAACATATTATTTTTTCAAACTTTTTATTTCAGTTACTCCTTTTTAAATTCCAAAAGATACTAGGCGGGCCGTTAGGCCCGACTAGTATATATATATATATATATATATATATATATATATATATATATATATATATATATCTTGAAACCTTCGTCAGATGGAGTTGCGCTTGCAATTGAGGGATTTGATGACGAATGTGATGGAAAGGCTTTGTTCGTATAAGTAAGATTTTTATTCAATTACTCTATTTTTTATCTTCTTAGCGTATAAAAACTGTGTGGTAAGGCTAGCTTAAGATCCGTGAGCGAAGAACTCTCGAAGAAAGACGATCTTGCTCTTCTTTTCATTGCAACTTCATCGGCAGTTAAGAAGGATAACATCATGTGGCGAAGCGTAAGCATTTCATAGTAGTGGCATAGGGCGCTGTTCTTCAGATATGTTCTCGATCTCTCGAAACTCTTTCTAAGCGAGCTCTCTCCCCGGCTGTAGTAAAATATATTCTACAAAACGAGTGTATCAAGAGGTATAAGAACTAACGTTAAACAACACTAAAAAGGTCTTTATAGCTTCCTAGTTAACCTGAGAGAGCAATCATTGAATGGACAAGAGACATCGGAAATGCTTGCTTCCCTGTTCTCCCTTTTGAAGGTAAAGTTTTTTATGCAGTACAATACAACCTTAACAACAGGCATCATCTTCAACTTCTATTGGTCTGACTGAATCTTTCACGCAGTCCGAAGGATACTCATTCCTTTCTCAATTCATCCTTTCGTATGTTAATTTATATGCTATTTCCTATCGGTCGCCTCAGGCACGAAGATGACGTTGAACTTGTGAAGACGACGCTTTCATTGCTCATTCCTTTGATGACGAGTGGTCCTCAAGAAATTAAACCTATGGTGGGAAGATAACGGATTCTTAGATGTGTATTGAGATTATAGGCTTCATCTGGTTTGGTTTCGCTTCCATCATTCCATCTCCCTTCTCCTACTGGTCCTGATTTCTCTGTTCGAACGACCTATCCATTCGTCTTTCTTCATCAGCTCTTTGTACAGGTTATTTGTATATCCCTATATCGCTTGAATAAGTATTTACAGTCTTCTTCGCCATCAACTTGCCTATCAATAGTAGAAGTGGTCGAATCAATCTATTCACTTGATCATGCAAATTACTTCATTCTCGATCGACATCTTCCACTTTCTCAATTTATCGATCGGATGCAGGACAAGTCCATGGAAGTACAGACAAAGTTGTTGCAAATCGTTGAATTTCTTCTCTTCCAACTGCAATACATTCCGTGCAAGGTATACTATTCAGACCGTGAAGAAGGCTTAACTAACTAGTTTAACCTATTAACTAATTTAGGAGTTGATCTCACTATGTGTTCAATGCAAAACTGAAATGTCGAGTGGCCGTTCCTTGCTATCTATTTCCGTTACCCAAACCGCTTTCCGACTCCTCACCCTCGATCCTGTTATCAAGGTACGCCAGGTGCTGTTTGTTTTGCTACGTTATGTGATTCACAGGAAGCGTTTCGAGAAGTGGGACTGCTGGATTCTCTCTGCTACATAATTATGAAGCTATTCGAAGCATCAAAGAGTACTAAACGTGTTTTCTTAAGTTACATTTGTTTGATTGCAGAACGAGAGCTGACCGATGATGAGCACAAGCTCGCTCTACTTGCAACAGATCTACTAACCGTAACCATAAAGGTGTGGACAGCAGGTTCTCAGTGTCCATGTATTCTCTCAGGGAAACGTCGAGAATGCGAAGCTGTTTGCCGATGCCGCGGGCCCGAAGGCGTTGATGGACCTGCTTGTGGGCGTTCAGGTAGATCAACAGGCAGTGGATAACAATGCATATGTTGGCAGAAGCCACAATGGCGGTCTTCTTCTCTGCAACTCCTCAAGCAACTCCTTTTGTTGTGTACTTCCGACTTGTACTGCTCGGCTCTTCTGTCTACAGTAAACCGATCTCCACGGGAAACATCACTAACCTCGGAATTGCTCAAAGTAGGTGTTTTGGTAAATTGTTTTGCAACTCTGTTTGTCAGTGTCTTCTTGGAGTTCTGCGAGAGTCTCACAAAGTCCGACTTCTCTTTCGCCGTTCTGGTGGATATGTATCCCTCGTTTCGCTGCTTGTTTCCCTGCAAGGACTTCTAGCTACTTCACCATCATCCGCCACATCATCTAGTATTCCTGAGGAACAAGCAGCTCTTCTGGACTTCGTCAACTTAATATTCAAAGTTCTTACTATGAGGTGAATTTTAATGTATTTTAAATTAGATTCGTAATTTTTAAGTTAGTTGAGCAACCAATGGTTACTGATTTTTTTCATTTTTTAGTATTTATTTTATATAATGCTTACAATGTTTATTCAGCATGCGGTTTGAACCATCAAATGCGAAGTTCTTCGGAGTAGAAGTTAACTGGGAGAGTGTTACAACTGTTCTTCGGCTCACTGGTGCATTTACTCAAGAGACGGTTCTAACCGAAGAAGATGCGGACGAGAATGAACTGAGGCAGTACATGAGCGAATGTCATTCAGTATTCTGTCTTGGCGAGGGAATAGTAGCAGGGTTGGTTTTTATAGACAACATGTATATTATTGTACTTTCTTCAGTCAAGTTCCACAAGGAATGCCGCAAGGAATTTTTTTCGAGATGTACTTGATTCGACTTCTTTTCGACATGGCATTGGACAATTACGAGAAGTATGTTTTTTTCTGCTTCAAAGTTGCAGTGTATTCGACATTTGCTACAATTTTGATATATAATTTCAGGTCAGCTTGCGATGGAGGATGGTCCGAGAAAGATTCACTGGAAGAATGCTTCTCATCATGCAGTTCAACGCTGTTGGTTCATCCGGGCGCTGTACTCTGCCTTTTACAGCTAATTCCTTCGATAAACAGCGAAGAAAAGAGGTAATATTTTATTTTCATGATTTTATGGCTCCTTTACATACATAGATGTTACTTTTTAGGTGGATGATGGCTGCAAGACTGTACGCGACCCTTCTTGTAAAGAGCTTATTGCGACCGGAACGTAACCAGCAAGTGATGTGCCAGGCACGTTCTAACCGAAATTAAACTAACTTTTATGATGTAGATGGACATGCCCCGTCACTTACTTCTCATAGCGTCTACACTGTTCCTTCTTCCTCAACACCTTCTCCTTCCGCATTTCCACTATCTGTTTGAGCGTCTTTCTTATCAAGCAATGCACCCTTCACAACTCCGGTATGCATTCGTAAAGTTATTATCTTAAAGTTTTATTAAGGCAATTCCTTCGGTTAGATCTTCCCCTATGCTGTCGCAACTTGGATGAAACGCATGGGGAAGTTCCGCTACGAAATTCTGAAGGCGGACCGCTTCCTCTTTCAAGGGTGAAGGCACTGGTTTCAATGATGACACCAAGGTTATCGTTTATATAATATTGATTTTCTACTGGTGAATGTGTGCAATATGTGATTTACTTCGCAGGGATCAAAGGCTCTGCCACGCACCGTCTTTCATCGAAATGGATATGCTACACGAGGGATTCGGCTGTCTTTTTGTGCCGTCTGTTGTTTCCTCTTCTCCATCTCGAGGAGAACGTCCCTTCCCTCCATTGAACGGATTAACCTTCTCATTGTAGGGCATCTATAGACAAGCAAGCATGGTATTACTTCAGCTGGATGAATGTCGAGTGTTTTTCGGACAAGAAAATTGATGCCCATCCCATCCGACTGCTGACTATTTCTCGAGCATCGACAACTTCGCAACGGCAACAACCTCATTCGTCCGCTTGTCTCACTATTCAAATATCGTCAATCGACCGGTACACCTGCAACTGTGAATGATGGTGTACTTTCATTTAAAGGTCTTTGCTTGTGTCAACTGAAGAATACGAGAACGCTGGTGGAGATTTGGAGAAGGAGTCCAAGCATGCACCTGAAAAAGTAATTAGAGATGGTTAACGATTTTTCTATTGATCAAGGTTGCTCGAATTCCTCTGGTGGATGTTCTTCGAGAACAGGAATGGACGCATATTTGTATCGTCCTAACTCGGTCTGTACTCAAACAGAGCCAGGTACTTTTCGCACTATTTTAAATATATGCTTTTTATGATTTATATTTTGATTTCACGTTTATCTTTAGCTTGCTGTCTACTTCAATGGGAAACCGATTGCGACTCAAAAAATGCAGTACATTGTCCAGGTTTGTATATTTTTACTTTTTCTAGTTTATCATTGAATATCTTTAGAATCCTGGTGGAGGAGCATCACAGCTGGCACAAACTCTTGCGGTGAACGCTACAATCGGAACAGCACCATCCATGCGGAGGCCAAGCAGGTTGAGGTATAGTCACGCTTATAACTACATTTATTCAAATTTCTAGATTCCGACTGGCGTCTCTCTTCCTGATCGAGGATGTCATCTCTCCGGATATCGTGTCACGATTGTGTTCTCTTCAGCCCCATTACATCGGTAACCTCCAAACGGTTGGAAGTGACGGTGGTCCACTTGTGCACGAGGAAAAGGTAACGGTGTCTTAAAATTGCTCTTCAATGTACGCTCAGATCATACTTTCACTCAATGGTGCTGCTGTTGATGAGTTCACGCTTGCCAAGATAAGAGGATTGCATGGAAAGTTGGACTCCGAAATGTGTGCAGGACTGGTATGCATGTAAATTAGGTAAATTTTATTTATTCATATAGCTTGGGCTCCCACCAACTGATAATTCTACTCCATTGCGTACTCTCCTGAATGCTGCTGCTCACTCGTCTGGGCCTAGCCGTTCGTTCGGAGGAGTCATTGTTGGGTACGTTTCATTACTTTTGCTCTATCAATACACCCATACCACTTTCAGTTATCTGGGCATGCGAGCATTCTCACACCGACCTGTTCCTCGACTTCTCGACTCCATTGGTGGCTATTCATGCCTTTTCGCACTCGTCGCCATGGCAAAAGATTCGGAAGGTTTTCGTATCTCTTGTTTTCATATTGTAGTTTTTGGTTTAGGACTCTATGCTGCTCTTAAAGCTATTGTCTCTGCTGAGAAATCCAATTCGAACCTGGCTGAGTCGCTGAATGCTAACAGAGCATTTCAAGTAAGTAATTATTTTACTAAACAGGATAATAAAGATTAATTAAGCTTATTACAAGTAATTTAATCAGTACTCATTTCATTATAGGATAAGTTGCACAGTTATATCTTACTTTTCCGAGAGCAAGAATTTTTAGATGTTAGGAGTTCTTCTCGAAGACAAGGCAAAACTTCTGAACACTCATGTTATGCATCTTATTTTCGCGTTAACTGGAACAGTAGATGCATCCAAGGAAGTTGTAGCCATTCCTCGACCACAGGTTTTATAAGAATGTCATGAGCTATTCAATAGTTTTATATTCTAGGCATTCGAAGACATGCTTGCGGATCTGGATTTATGGAAAGAAGCTCCAGATGAGATGAACAGAATGTTGTACGAACATATGTTCGAGCTGGCTACCAAGTTAGCATGAGAAATTTTCAAAAAGAAACGCTTTTTCAGCGAAAGAAAAACGGAGAATGTTCGAATGATGAGGAGTTCCAATGTGCTTGCTCGTCTGCTGTTCACTTTGATAGATCGTCCATCTCTTCTACCATCTACGAATGATGTCGTATTCAATCTCATCACTGCTCTCGCTCGTCCTCCTGTCGATTCCAAATCCCTGCTGAAGCTGGGACAATTCATCGCATTCACGTTGCCGACCAACGAGGTTTCCGTTATTGCAATTTATCATTACTGTATTTTATTCAGAAGGAAGTACAAGAAGAATCGAGTCTCCCTTTTTCGGTAGAAGAATTGCAAAAAGATGCATTCGCTAATCTCTCAGCGAAAGGACCTCCTTCTAGACTGTACATGGTTTACGTGAGGTAGATGGTGTAGAATTCGTCTGCCTTCAGCTGTAGTTACAGAATCCGTCTCTTGCGATCGATCCGAACATTCATTTCTCATTTATCTCCTTCATTTTCCGTAGCCCTCTCTGAACTAATAGTGAAAGCTCTCGGCTTCGATTGGCTTCTCGCTCTCATGGCCCCTGGAGTAAGATTGTTGTTGAGCCAAGAAACAATATCTATTTGAGGTACATGAGGGAACGGTGTTCGTTGCTCTTCAAATATTCCTGCATGTTCTCTCTGTTCCTTCACTTTTGCATAAGTTCTCGGAGGTAAGACTTGTTAGCACTATTGATGGCATTTTCATGAGCACTATTGATGACATTTTTAGGGTCAAGGAACACGGGGATGGTTATCGGAAGCTGACTCGGTTGTGCGAAACAGTGCAGCTGTCAGTTTCACTTCATTAGCTATTGATATTGTAATTCATTTCAATGAATTGTTCTGATTCTAGACAGTCCTTGGATTCTCTGTCTCTGCGCACGGTGGAAGTGGAGGATCTCACGTCGACATCACTCCTGACGAAGCATCCTGCGCCGGATTCCCTGCTCTCGAACATGTTCTTGCGGGACATGCTGACAAGTATAAAATTAAGTGTTTTCCTAAGTAGCCATGAATTGTAGACCATTTGCATATCTTGCAATGCTTTCTCTTCTCGTTGGTCAGCCTGTGAAAGAGTTGAAGAGAGTGAAAGACTTCAATGTCGATATCATTTGGAGCAATGTATTCGGTTTGAAGGAAAACAGGTAAGAATTTTCTGAATGCTCGTCTGATACTTTTACTGATGTCATATTTAAGCTCGGTTTATGAAGCTATCTGTGCATCTGAGTTCTGCTTCGAAGCTCTTCTTCCCCTGTTCTCAATGGTTAAGCACTGTCTTCGAGAGGAAGGTTCAAGAAGCGACGAGTGGCGAATACAACATCCCTGTACCGTTGTTCAAGTAAGACTTCCGATTGCTGTCTAATTTAATTTCATACACTACAGGTGATCACTTTCCTCTATCAAAATTCCCCATCATTGTTCTCTGTTGCCCAATCCGAAGAGTTCGTTGTGTTTCTATTTTCGTGCCTTGTGAGGGATACAAAGAAAGATGAAAATTCGAGCAGTCCGGATATAGAGGTTCTACGGAAAGGTAGGCTGAGAAATATTTTGCGATTAGATGATTGTTGTGCAGGATTATGTGAGCCTGCATCACTCGCTGTTCTTCAATTACTGAAAAGGATATTGTTAGATGAGTTAGAGATGACAAGTGGAAAGGGAGAGAAGCTGATTGATATTTTAATCGAGGTGAATGGTCTTTGGTTCTTGTTAATGAGGGCCCTTTATACAGACAGTTGCGGATGCGCCATCAACGTCGCGCCGTTCATCTCAATCGGTCCTCTCTTCACTCATCAATCTTCTCCTTTCCGACGTGCAGTCAACGGATCTTCTTGTCTCCTCTTCTCTTCCTCCGCACACTCATTCCATTCCCGCGCCTCAAGTGCATGCGAACATCTTCCATCTCTGTTCCCGAATCACAGACTCTCTTTGGCACTCGCTGATTCCTCCAAATGATGCGATCAAGTAAGTTTTCATACTTACGTCTTCATTTTGATTTGTGTAATATTTCAGTATCCTGTTATCTTTCTACGATATCTTCTCAACATGTTGTCAACGACCGGATGCCAAGCAACAAGTTCATCAGCTTGTCAACCCTATCATGCGATGTGCTCTGTACATCTTGAGTAGACCAATCGACTCCGTCACCCGTAATGCTCTACTTCATCTATTATGTTATTATTTATTTCAGAGCAAATGTCGGTATTGGACGCACTCTCTTCTCTAGTCTCCAAGAAGTACATCTTCATACAGGTATTTCTTATATTTTTATATGCTTTTCATGCACTATGTTAATTAAGTCGAACGAAGCATGGTTCTTCGCTGCACTTTCTCATCAAATATTCATGCTGTCGGTGACTCCAGATATTTTATCATCAAATGGAGGGCAACTGGATGGAGGAAGTGCACAGGTTTTGGTCTTATGTTTTTAGGAAATAACTTTGTTTTTGTTTTAAGGTGGCACTCGCAGCTTCTCGAGTGTGGACAGATGTTGTGTGTCCTAAGAAGGCCTTACTTGAAGATACATTCCGTCGTGCATCAGTTTCGGAACTAAATGCAGCTCGAGCCTTGTTGGCTAATCCTGCCGGTACGTATGATTACTCTTATATGCAGCTTTACTTTTTCCAGGGCAATACTGGAGGGCTTTCGTAGAAGGGCAGTTGAACAAGTGCTCAACTGCAGTGAAACAACCCTTATTACAACAACAGATCAGTCAGAGAATAACACAGGTATCTAGTGCTTGAATCTCTATTATATCATGCTGTATAGGTCGCCACCGGCTTGTCTCGTCTTCCCCTGCTCACCCGTCGCACGTTATCATCATCCTCTTCAGTATCCATGACCAAGGCTGACCTTAGTCGATGGGGTTCGGTGTCTTCTGAGGTAAACAATTCTTGAGGCAAGTACTACACAGTTGTCTAGGTTGTCCTTATGTGGCTGCGAATACATGCTTCTCTAGTACATCAACTAGTAACTGCTCAATGTCAACGGTATCACGAATGGCATTCTCATGTAAGGAAATGGTCAATGACAGAGTGGGAAAGGCTCGAAGCGGAACTTACGAGGTATTAATGACTCTTGGTCAGATGAATAATTTTTATTTTATTAAGGGAGCGAGCAATTTGGGGACCGGATCAAGCCTCGATTTTGGACAAGTACAAATTGGATACAACAGAAGGACCTGGAAGGGTAGGTTAAGAAATAATATATTTTATTTAGAATAACATGCTTATAGCTGCGTCGTAAATTGATACCAAATCGATCATTCTATCACGATTATCCCTACCGACCATATCTCGAAGATCCCGCAAACAAGGCATTGCGAGCGAAGGTGGCATTTTAAAGTATTGTTTATATTATCCTTTCTAGGTTGCTATATCTAAAGACAGCAAAGCTTACTATGAGGCTCAAAGGAGTCGGCGACCGAAGACAATTGATGAACGGATAATTGAGACATCTGGGAGGTTGAGTTATTATTTAATCAATCATGCGCTCTCCATATATAGGGTAACATCGCCAGTGACTGAAGATCCCAAGACTCCGATGGATTTAGACAAGCTCAAGAGCAGTTTAATGAAGAGGGTTGGTGCTGCAAGCAAGGAAGTGGAAGAGGGAGAAAAAGGTTTTGATATTGACAGTTGTTGTACATAATCTGATACTAAGAACATGAAAACACGGAGAAGAATGAAGAGGAAGATGCCGAAGAAGAATCGGAAGAGAAATCGACAACTCCGGAGAAGGAAGAAGGGGGAGTGGGAGAAGAAAAGATTGACGGAGAAAAGTAGTGGACTGTTATTTCATATCGTGACCTTCTTTGCATTCAGGAAAGAGGAAGAAAAGAAGGAGAGAAGAGGTCCAGACAATCAAACGCTCTTACGATTGCTTGAAGAAGGAGAAGTTTTGCATTCGATGTTTAGATGTGCCCGGATTCAGGTTTATAATAAGTAGTTTATCAGATATCAGTTTATAATAAGTAATTTGATATGTTTAGGGCCTGGAGACAGCAGAAGGGCTTCTCCTGTTCGGAAAAGAGTGCTACTACGTGGTCGATGGGTTCACTCTATTGAAAACACGTGAAATACGTGATCTGGACTTCCTCTCACACGAGTTCGCACTTTATCTATTTCTTGTTCATCGTTAATTTAGGTTGCACGACCCGATCGTTCCCTACACTGCTATTGGTGCAACAGCTCCTCCTAGAGCTTCTCGCTTGTGCTCCAAGTTCAGCTACAGCAACATTCGCGAGGTACACTTTGCATATGGAACTCTAGGAAATTTTGGCTAAGGTGCACAAGAGGCGATATCTTCTGCAACCGATAGCACTCGAAGTATTCTCAAGTGATGGTCGAAACTATCTCCTCGCCTTTCCGAAGAAAATGCGTGATAGAGTTTACGACAAGTTGGGCATTTAGGAGTGTTAATCTTAAAAGAAGCTCTTAGGCTTGTATCGATGTCGAAGGGACTTACGGACGGAGGGGAATCAGTGGGCGGGCAGAAAGCAGGAATGGCCATCGAACAGACCGGAAGAACTCTCTTGATTAATTCTCTCATCGGTACTGAATCTTCGGCACTTAATATTACTTTGAATCTCCGTATTTTAGGTCAACAGTCTGTAACGCAGAGGTGGCTAAACGGGCAAATTTCAAATCTACAATATCTAATGCACCTCAACACCCTCGCTGGTCGAAGCTATAACGATCTCTCACAGTATCCTGTCTTTCCATGGGTATGTGCTCATTAGTTTGATTCACTACCAAAGTTTTCAGGTTCTGACAGATTACACTTCCTCATCTTTGGATTTTTCGAATCCAAAGACCTTCCGTGATTTCTCGAAGCCTATGGGAGCACAGAGTGAAGATCGGCTGGAACAATTTCTCAAGAGATACAGAGAATGGGACGATCCAACAGGAGAGACACCTCCTTACATGTACGGAACTCACTACTCAAGTGCTATGATCGTCGTCTCATTCCTTGTTCGGTTGGAACCCTTCACCCAACAGTTTCTCTCCCTGCAGGTAAATATTTCACTATGCTTATCCATCATGGATAATATCCATGCCATGCATTTAGGGAGGCCACTTCGACCTTGCGGATCGAATGTTCCATTCCATTGCTGATGCTTGGACTTCTGCCAGCAAGAACAACATGGCAGATGTCAAAGAACTTATTCCGGAATTCTTCACACTTCCAGAAATGTTTATGAATAAGAACAGGTATTACATATCTCTGATGTGAACAACATACGAAATTTGACCTATGCAGGTTCGACCTTGGAACGAAACAGAGTGGGGTTGCCCTTGATGACGTGGTTCTTCCTCCGTGGGCAAAGGGTGACCCGAGAGAGTTTGTGCGAATCCATCGAATGGCTCTCGAGAGTGACTATGTACGATTCTGACGACATATTTTTAAAAGTCTATGAGGAAATTTATAGGTTAGCAGTCATCTTCATGAGTGGATCGATCTAATATTTGGATATAAACAGACTGGAGAATCGGCAATTCAGGTAAAAAAATTCTCGACTAGCCAAAGATCCCCTTATAAAATTTAGGCAAACAACTTATTCCATCATTTGTTCTACGAAGGAAGTGTTGATTTCGAGTGTATCGATGATCCTTTGACGAGGTTTGTATATAACTGAGTTTCCTTCTTCATATTAGCTACATAGAAACGCAACCATCGGATTCGTGAACAACTTCGGGCAGGTACCCTCTCAACTCTTCAAGAAGCCTCATCCACAGAAGAAGGTAGGGCTTGACGTTTGATAATCTAATCTTGGTCATTAGGTGAATACATCTCCGGATATTTCCTTCTCAAGTGTCTCTGGAGTTAATACGCAGAAAGTGTTCTATCATACACTTCATTCACTCAAGCCCCCAATTGCACCCATGAAAGGTTGGCACACATTGCTCCATTGATCAAGTGATATACATTTTTTCTAGAGGTTGGATCAGCAGTTGGTTGCATGCAGCAAACAGAGAAGGGGGTACTGCATGCTCTTGAACAGGTATGCCTTTATATTATTTAGTACTAGTTTTTTTTTCCTTTTTAGAATCGACTCTTCCTTGGAACAAGTAAATATCTTGCGTGGGCGTTTCCTGATCGGTCGCTGAGAATTGGCGTAATCGATTCCGATAAGGTATGATCTTATTCGATATCCGTGCTAAAACTACTATGCAGTCTTCGTGTGTACTTGAATTGAATGATACGAGTGAACTGACCTGCGCTGCTTGCGGAGATGACAAGTGAGTAGAGAATTGCTGCAGAAAATCAAATGTACATTCAGGACGATATTTATTGGGTCATCGGATGGCTGTGTATCGGTATGGAGAATGGAGAAAAGTCGTCTTCGAAGAAGGAAGACTCTCGATGCCCACTCCGATCTCGTAACTTGTCTGGTAAGTGTACCACCCAGGAAATTGGTGTTTTCACGGATAGATTTGACAATAATCTACTCTTCTTTCAATAATTACTGAAAAATATTTTAGGTCGTATCAACTCCTCACAACCTAGTAGTGTCGTCCTCTCGTGATTGTACAGTGATTCTCTGGCATCTCTCGGAACTCTTCCTCATTCGTCAACTTCACACTCATCCGTCCCCCGTCTCTTCTCTCGCAGTGAATGACTCCACCGTAATGATTTAGTCGCAAATCATTATAATGATATCTCCGTAGGGTGATATTGCCACCGCATGCGCGATGCAACTCTTCGTGTGGTCTATCAACGGGGAACTTCTCGCAACAATCAAGACTGGAGATGCAGGACCAGCCGAGACCCCTCACATGATATTATCACTTGCCTTTTCCACGGTACGAATTAGAGACGGTGCATAGTATTCAAAACAAATTAATAGATGACTGAATGGGACGCGGATAATGTGATACTCGCTGGAACATCGGACGGAGTTGTTGCTGTCTTCTCTTGTGTCGTCGTGCAAAACGACGGATCTGTAGAGAAACCGAAATTGGAGGACAACAAGTAATTTCTTCTTAGATATACCGTTGACAATTATAAATTGAGGAAGCAGACTGGAGGTTTATCCAGTGTGCAGAACCGTCTGGAGAGGCAGCGACGTCGATTGGGAGTTAGTGGACGGAGCGAGACTTCTACACCGTGTAGCAGCTCTTCGCACTCTCCTCCGCCATCTCCTCTTCCTCTCGATAGTAAGCACATCTTTTCATGGGCCAATGATTAATTTCTCACTTTAAGAAGCTCCTTCTCCTTCTTCGGATCAATATGTGCGCGTTCTGGTTCAACGTGCCTCACTAACTACTCACACAGCCTTCGCACGGGTTGACAATCCTCACCCCGCTCCGATAACAGCTATCCTTCCTTCAAGGCAAGTTCTAATTTTGTAGTTTCTTTTGATATTTGGATAATTCAATGCCCCATTACTCGATACTGCGTAGACAAAATAAAATTAATTTAAATTTCAGAGATCACAAGTCGTTGTTCATCGGAGATGGAGTCGGTAGAGTCTGGCAGTGGACGATGGGTGAAGAAAGTGGAAGAAGGGCTGATCATTGGGTTCAGGATTTGGCAAGGCAAAGGTATTGTTCATTCTACAATAGTTTTTTCTCGGGTTGTAGTTATTAATTAATGAATTTGAGGTGTACTCAGTGCCAGACTAAATTCTCCATAGCTGATCGCAAGCACCACTGCAGGAACTGTGGGCAGATCTTCTGTGCTAAGTGAGCTTTCAATATTTTTTTACTATTTTGATCATTTTCTTGCAGATGTAGTCGGTTCGAATCACACATCACTCATATGAAGATATCCCGACCCGTTAGAGTTTGTCAAGCTTGCTTTATCCGTCTCAAAGCGCAGAATCTTGCATAGTTAGATCAAATTATCGTATTAGAATTTAGTATAGAAAGTTTAGTACATGACGGTGTTACAGTTCACTTTAATTTTTCTCGATACATTCCGCACAACGTTAGTGCAGAGTTTATTCTCCCGGGTGCCGTATCTAGTCCGTTTCTTTTCACCAAAGCATCTCTTTCTCCCGAATATCACTTACCTAATATTTGAGTATTCGGCATAATTTTACTGAAGAGCATTATGGACTTTCTACTTAATATTTATTTATTTTCGTTATGCATTTGAAATCAGATTGTATATCTAATGAACGGTTCTCTTAACTAAAACATTTCTCTGCATAATAAGAGTGGAATGATTCAATACCGATCAATGATTCTGAATATTTTCTTACGTATACAAAAAGATGGAAATGATCAATATACAATAGACACCTGCTCGTATAACAACTTACTAATGTATGCACCTGTAGTACGAAGACTAGACATGTACTAATTTCTCATTAATTAAATCTTTGGTTGAGTTGGAGGGTATGGATTGAACATAGTAGGATACGGCATTATCATAGGCGGTAGCATAACTGCTTGTGAAGTGTGGTAAGGTAAATATGGAGCTGGTAATGGAGGAAAGGGAGCTGAAGAGTAGCGAATGGCAGCGTAATAAGGGTGCGATGGTGATGCTAAAGGGGATGCAGTAAGAGGCTGGAATGCAGGCGACATATGACTGGGAGGAGGACGGTAGACTGGAAGAGGATATGTGTGATGAGGACTGAACATCATCGGGGGTGGAGTCGGGGAAGGTAAAGGAGACGCCTAAAGACGTCTTTAGCGTCCTCACGATCGTTGATAAGCTTTGCTTTAGATGAGTACCTTACTATAACACGGTTTATAAACTAGAAGATTACCTTATTTTCTTGATTTATGAAGCTTATCAGTACTTTTCTAATCTCTTCTCTGTCATTATGCGATTATATGATTATCAAAATTACCTCCGTCGTTAGCCGTTTATTGGAAGCATCTGTTGTTGAACCGCTTTCTCGTTTCCTCTTATGAGTGACTTCGCTGCTCATCTGCAAATGGAATCTTGTTCAAGTTCATATGGACGGTCTTGAGTATAATAGTGCATACGGTATTCAAACATACCCGAAGCGGTAGTTGCAAATCAGGCGAGTTGGTCATAAGCTCCATTCTTTTCAGAGGATTGTCGTTCTTAGCTATGGTATTGCAGTCGGCGGTGCCTGTTAATATAACGTATTGGAATCATCGTAGTTCACGAATACTAATGCTTACTAGGAGAGTGAGATGCCTCGAATTCGTCATCAACAGTCTTCTCAATCAACCGTTTGACATCGTCGTCCAAATCCGCCATTGCTTCCCGTTCAGCACGGCTTTTGCTCACACTACATACATTCATTGATTATTCGTAATTCATACTCAGAACGATAACACCGAAGTCCGCTAATTAATACAGAATCAATGTTTCAATGTTGTACCTGCCATCAGCTCGTCGTTTTAATTCTGCCTTTATGTAATGCATGCCGTGAACATGATGCCACTTTATTATATCTTCAAACCTGCCAAGCTCCACCTTAAAAGGATATTTCCGTTTTGTGTTCACTGAAGATCCTAACCTGTAGAAAGGCTTCATTAGCCATTTGTGATGAGAAGATACAAGGGAAGTTATTGTCGGTGTTGCTCACCGATGCTTGTGTAGGTTCTGCTGCTTCCTGGGATTAACATGTGATAAAGATAGTCAATATTAGTGGTACCTGTGACTGAGGGGCGCTTACTGCCTGCACAGGCGAACATGAACTCGTAGTCTCTTTACATCCCGCACTTAATGCCTGCAATTGCAATTTATCCTGGAGAGGTATAACTTGCGCATACCTGGGGTGGACTCGAGACTTGTGTTGCCATGTAAACTCCTAAATTGCAAATATTATAAGGAAAAGATAAAAAGACAAATGAGAATAAAGGAAAGTTGAAGAGAGCGAGGGTAGTGTTAGTCGCACGAGACACACGCCGCCAATTGTCAATAGTGAGCGTCTCTAACCTACTTGGCCATTTGAATCTCTCTCTCCCTCTCTCTCCGCTATATCTGACCTCTATGTCACACAGGTACTCGTGCACAAAATCATGATCAGCTGCCATCATAGTATATCGTTGAAAAACGGGTTTCCATAGAACAATGGTATCTTTATTGCGGGAAAAATGGTTTTTATCTTTCTGTGAAAGAACGTAGGTGAGGATACAGCAATACGTAGTAATAGCAAGAAAATGGCACACAATTTGGTTATTCATCGAGTTGACTCGTCTGGAAATGCATCAGTGACTTTGTACATTAACTCATTTACAAATATGGTGTGATCCTGACTCTGCGAGATTTGATATGAATAAGTGAGGAAGGAAGAAGGAAGGACAAAGAGGGAAGGACGATCACTTGCAAGTGTATACATGTGTCGTATTTAAGCACTTCTCGCATACAACTCGGCAACACCATTCGAACTTGCATCTTAATCGAAGGATTTGTGGAAAGCAAAGATAAGCAACCTTTTATTTATATGTGACTTATAATAGAACTATCACTGTTTTTTTCTAACCTGCACTTAGCTTCACTTTCCCGTATTTCTTCATCATATCCTCGTCCACAACAAAGAGTCTCACAGCCGTCGGGTCCATCCGAATATTTACTTAACAAACAACCCTTCGTTATTTTCATAACTCGGTAACTAATTTTCATGTAATGACTTACTTGCATTCCCTTCCTCTTGTTCCTACCGTTCCCAAAGATCGATCATATCTGCAGTAGTCAGGAGAGTCGTCCAGGAAAACGAGATCTGAAGGCGCTAAATATGTAAAAGGCAAGCAAATTCAGTATACCAGTTTGTAGTGCTCTAGTCTTCCTTGTTCCTCTTCCCTTTTCTTCTTCTCCTACGAATTGCAAGTTACCACGGGAGTTGATCTATGGCAGACGATGAATGATTGCCTATCAGTATTCAGACATACGATGACTCTATGCGCGTTGTTGTACTTCTTGACCAATTGTTCTCCCATTCTCCTCATCGTCGGCAATTGCATCCAACACGTCTTCAGATTGCACGCCCCCGATACTCCGTGACACTTGCACTTAGGGGCAGCGAGTTTCTTGAGAAGCTGAAGAAGAGGAGAGGCAATGTAATAAGAAGTGAAGGGACGTACTCTTCGACCCGCTTCGTTGTTCCTTCTGTTCATAAGAGATCGACCGTCTTCCGAACTTCGTCTTGCGTCTTCTTCTTTTTCCCGAATGTCAATGAAGTTCCTGGCAAGGAAGAGATAGAAAAGGACTCCACTCAACCAATTTTCCATAGCAAGAAAGGCAAGGTCATGGAAGAGAAACAAATCAATTGGTTCTTTGTATTTCATTTGCTGTTTTTAACACCTATCCTAAGGATATCGTAATTTCTAAAAGCATAAACCTGTTTTATCTGATGAAAGACCAACCTCGCAAATCGGTAACCGTGTCCAACATTGTCCCCACAGCCAGTCCATGCCCATTCATCCTTCAACTCCTTGGGTTTCGGTTCATCCGAACATCCACAGGACGGGAGACTTCCTGCAAGAGGAATGCCGTCTACTACGGGATTCAGCTGAGTATCCGCTTTCCTTCCCCTTTTCCCCACCTTGTCTGCATCTTCTTCCCACTTCGTGTGCTACTCCTGCAGACAATATTGCATATGTGAAGGCAGCCTCTCGAGTCCCTCAACATCTCTTCTTCTCTTTCCTTTTCTCTAGTTAGCAATTTGTTTGTCATTCCTGTCCTACGTGATAAGTGCGAACCTTTCTTGTGAAGGGGACCAATGTGAGGAGACGTCGTCGGAGTTGAACAATTCCATCGACGATTACGGAATTGATGTTGACATTCCTGAGATGAAAGAGATCAAAGGAACGGGATGCGCCATAGGGAAGACTTGGAAGGGAATGAGAGACAATGCGATAAATGATCGGGAAGACTCGTGGGAACGATTAGGGCAAGTAAGACAATAAGGACAAGATTAAGGAGGACTCACTTGGATGGCATTGTATGCACCCATCCCCACTGCAGGCATGTGTTCCTGGAAGAGTTCGCAGATCTTAGCCTGGCCGGGAGAGAGACCCGACAGAAGAGGACACGACGGACGAGACGACGAACCAGCTAACATCGAACCGACATTCAATTGGGCTACCGAAGACCTGAATGGGATAGAGAGGAAGGGGATGGAAGGTGGATGAAAGGGAAGGAAACACTCACCACCAAGCAACATCTCCGATCGACTGAGACAATGGGAGGAAGAGAAGAATGACGAGAATATTGTGGTGCATGAGAGTGGAGGAGACTGCAAGAGCATACAACTGATATGGGACTTAGTGAGGGTAAGCAGAGGAGGGTAAGGAGATACAGGGAAGAGAGAAGTTGTGTGATACAAGAAGAATAGAGAGATAGCAATAGAGACACTGGGAGAGAGCGAGGGATACTGGAGGATCAGTCAAAGGGAAGATGGATTGGAGGAAGAGACGGGGGAGAGGGAGGGAGGGTCTGGTGGAGAGGAAGAGATAGAGAGGGACTCGGAGGGAGGGAGGGTCTGGTGGAGAGGAAGAGATAGAGAGGGACTCGGAGGGAGAGGGTCCAGGACAGGGCTTAGCCATCAATCCTTCAATATTTTGACACGTCTGAGCGATGTCGTTGTCGAGTCTCATCTCTCTTCACATCCCTTCTCTTTTCTCGGCCGCTCTGTTCTCCTAATCATGCTTATTCTTCCTAATTTTTCACTTTCTTATCTCATCTGCGTTAAGATAGATGCTAGTATTTCATCCTGACATAATTTCGAGGTGGACTGCTGAAGTTAAAGCATTGAGTGATTGCCCCTGCCTCTACTGAGTTGAGCTAGATGCCGAATCAGCACGTACTTTGAATCGTTATTATGGATGTTTTCAAGACCTAGACATTGGATGTGCATATACCTCTGCCAAGACCATTCGTCTCCTCTTCAAGTAGTTTCTTCCCTTGCATTACAACCCCTCGCGTGTCCATCCCTTCTATTCCCTTCATCCAACTACTTCACTATCCTCTCGAACAGTCCCCGTCAATTCACTATTTCTTGTGTTCTCTCTTCAATTTCCTTCGTCGTTTCCACTCCAGAAGCTCAAGAGAAACAAATAGAAGAGGCTAATGATGTAGACGCTGCAATAGAAGGGCCGATAAGGGAAGAAACGGGGTTTGTTGACTACTTAGGCAGGGTAGCAGGTGCATTAGTAGGACTCTACACAGTCTGCGATATCCCCTGTCTTGCATAGACGCGAACTCTAAAGGGCCGTCATTCCCTCATCTACTCTTTTCTCTACTTCTCGTTCCAGAGTGACATAAACTTGTATATTGCATCCTCGCTATCCTTCTGCCTTCTGCTTCTTTACTATCTCATTTGGCATTCGTCGATTTCTTAGTCAAACGAGTATTTGAAGAGTGTCATGTATAACGAGGTGCACAATGGAGTAAGACAAGAAGGAAGGAAAAGGAAATGAACGAGAGTCGGGTGGGGGATATTGAAGAGGACGTGAGTATGGTAGTGGGGAGGGAGAGAGTTATTTGTGGTTATGGAGGGATGGCTACTCAATGCACTTCATCACTACGAGTAACCCGATTTATCATCATCTCTCGTCTTCCATCGAAACTCTTGCACTGTCATCACCACAACGTCGTCTTCTATCATCAGGTCAGTCGACAGTTTCCCTCTGTCCCCACCCACTCCCCTTCCTATCCCTCCTTCCTCCTCTCATCCTTCTCTGTCCATTCCTCCCTTCCTCCTATATCCTCTTCTTTCTTCAATCTCATCAACTTCCTTCTCAGTCTCAGTATCCGTGTCATTCTCTTGTTCTCATCGTCCCTTCCTTACATTAGTCCCTCCCCTCCTCTCTCCCTCTCTATCTCCCTCCCTTCTTATTCTTCTCCCCCTCCTTCCTCAACCATCTTCCAACTCATCCTCCTCTCATATTCCCTCCATTCTTCTTTATAATTCTCCTTTCAATTCACTTTCCCTCACCTTAACAATATTTGGTGCTTTCGGGTTCTTACGAGCTTTCATTGTCAATCTTCAACCCGTTCCTTCCTTTTTCAAGCACTCGACCCTCCATTCCTCCCTCTTTCTCTCTTTCTCTCCTTCCCGCCCTTTCCTCCCTACCTCCAACTCTCTCCTCCCCTTTCCTCTTCTTCCTTCACATCTTCTTCGTCTTCTCTTATCTTCAAATAATTCATTTTCCCTTATTTACCCTTGTTCATATATAATTGTCCACGTGTCTAAACATTTCCCCCTTCTTCTCTTCCCTCACACCCCACTTACCTCACTTGGCAACAAAAGCTTACAAATGGGAGTGGGATGAGAGGGGTCTCCCTCTCCGTCTCCTCCTCCCCCCTTCACCCCTTTAATCGTAGATGTTTAGATGGATAACTGTTCATCGGTGAGGGAAACCTTCGATTCGGTGGACCTTCTCTCCATCCGAATCCTCTTCTCATTTCTCTACTCTCTCGTATGGACCACAGCGATCGTAGGAAATGTACTCGTCTTGTATGTTGTCACTTTCTCACAGGTTTGCATTATTCATCTTTCTCTAATTCATATCGAGGTAATTTATAAATGTGTCAAACAGAAAGTGATAGCAGCGATTCTCGGGTTGAATAGTGCGCTTGCATTATGCGGGGAATGTCTCCAATAAGGGACAACAACAAAAGCGTTGATTCCCTTTGGTCGCGAGCTCTTTCATTCAATTAACAATAGCCGCCTAGGTAGGCATAAAACTATTTGGTATCTTCCATTCGTCTTCCTCTACTCTTCATCTCTCGTTATTGTCAGTCTTCCTCGCCTTCCATCTTCTCCCCACCCGTCCATCTGTTTGACACATTACCCCTACAATCTTACTCCCTACCTGCCAGCCCTACTCCTTTACTCTTTACTCCCCCACCCTACTCCCTTACTCCCCTCCATCTCTATCCTTCTCTCCGTTCGAATCCTGTCTCTCCTCATTCATGTCTCTCATATCTCGTCGTGTCGTATATCTCTATCCTTTCCTTCCAATTAATACTCGATCATCTCCCCTTCCCGCTCGTGTCTCCATTCTTCTACAAATCCCTACACTTGTTCATTCCCCGTTCGCTTGTCTAAGCAGCAAAAAATAATAAGTGAGGCATCACAATGTGTGTTGTCGTCACTTGCACAGTTCACTCCCCTTAAATTTCCTCTTGGACAAATTCTTTCCTTTCCTTCTCTTTAAACAATAAACTTCTTAAGCACATTTTAGTTTCGTAAACTATCAGTTGTCCTTTTGTTTATTATGAGCCATTTTGACTGGATGATTCACTTTTAGCGGAGGAGAAAGATTGCGGGAGGGGAAGTAAGAGAAAGAGGAGAGTATTCGAGTGGAAGGAAGACGAGAACAAACCATTTGACTAACGTAAATAGTAATTACAGAGGGAGAAAGACTAGAAGAAGGGGAAAGACTTGAGAGAACTAAGGAGAGTAAGGGGATAGCGACTTATTGCATTACAAAGAAGACAACTACTATCCTGCCTGATACAGGGGTAGATGGGAATGAGAGCAAGGGAGGGGGTTAGGGAGGAAGGAATGGGGTGGGGTAGTTGAAGGGGACAGAAGGTAGTGGGACGTTGAGTGACAACGATTCAATACATTTACATGAGACTGAAGCATAAGAAAAGGAAGAAATGTATCTGGTAAGAGAGTCGTTGTCTCATACTTACAAAAAAATTGAGAGAAAAGACATTAGAGGCTTGCACACTTTGATTCCCATTATCTCAAATATACTCTTGGACAGCAAATTTTAAACGTCAAATTCGGAATCAGCATGGAAAACTACACTAGATATAATATTTCTCATATTCAAATTTCTCCGCAAGGTTAAAACCTCTCCTTGTTAGCCTACTGTGGCTGTCAAATGTCATTAGTGCCCCTTTAAGGTTTCGTTATCGGTTCGAAGTGTCTTCATCGGATGTCTCGCCGTCTCAGATCTCCTTATGTCCCTCACTTCCCTTCCCGTAACTGCCATCACAATATTCGTCCGTGTATGGATATTCCCTCCCTTCTTCTGTAAGCTCATCATCGTCTTTCAAGTAAGTCTATTCATCAGTTACCTTCCCGATTCCCTTCCCCATCTTAACTCTTCTTATTCTGCAGGGTGGAAGTATCTTCGTGTCTTCTTTCACTCTCGCTGCGATCGCAATAGATCGCTGTTTCCTAGTTCGAGTACCAAGTCAAGAGGTAGGTCTCTATTTCATTCCCAACCCAACAGCTTAAACGTTCACAATATTTACATCGAATTCTCCTTTTCCTTTCTCTTTCTGAGTCCCCGCACACAAGATTTCGAAGTCAGTTTGTCGCTGAAATTCACTTACGAGACCCAAAAGTAAGGGAAAGAAGATTCGCTGATCAACTAGAAGACTCTAGTGGGCGCAGAATAGACTTGGCAACATTTAAATGACATGTCTTTACTCTAAGAAGGACTGCTAAACGTTTTTATAAGCTAGGGCTAATATTGAGAACCTTGGATGAATCGTGTGTTTGCCCTTAGGGAGAATAGCTTAGGTCCCTTATGAAGTTGTGTACAGCTCATACACGGATTCATTAAAGTGGAAGGGAATGCAAAGAGTGTCACTTACCACGATACGAATATTGAGAGGAACGTTTGAGAGAACGGAGGAGAGAGGAAAACAATGACAGTGTTAAGGTTATTAGCTACGGGCGGGCAATCAACATTGTAGTCGTTATATGGATACTCGGGTACTCACTAGCTCTTCCTCTTGGAATATTCTCAAGTGTCAAGACCTTCGATGAGATATGTGGGCAGTTCTGCGAGGAAGACTGGTAAGCACGTTTCGCAATCATTTTCATGAATGAAGATAAAACAAAGTGATGAGATGAATTTGTACATAGATAGCTTTTGCTATCTATGTACAAATTCAATAATCCAAATCGAATGTACTAGGCAATGAACGTACTTCTTATATTGATATAATAGTTGGTGTATATTGAAGGTTCGACATTTAGGTAGAGTAGAGATAACACTAAAAGAAGTAATGCAGGCCTGACTACAATTATGAAACGGAAAGGTCTCATCATCGAAGATTATACGGTATAGGAGTACTACTCATACAATTCGGATTCCCTGTTATCATCTCTACAGTAAGTCTATTTTTTGGCTGTCCTTTTCCTTGTATTTCAAAATGCAACACTCGCATAGGGTTCTTGGAAATGTAGGAGTAGAAGCTATGCTGAAGAGAAGTAAAATCTTTTTTTCCTTTCTTCTATCGTCGACCAAGAGTTATTCGTAAAAGCAGAGAAGATGGGTGTTACCCAAACAATATTTCCATTTCCCTTTTCAGATGTGCTATCTTGCGATTTCGCACGTTATGAATGAGCAATTGAAGAAGAGAAGAGGACAACAATTATTGCCTGATAGTGAACACCGGCTGGTGAAGAAGAAGAACAGAGCTAATAGGTAAGTTGAGAAGTTGGAACGAAGACGGGAATGAAGAGCATGCAGGAAGTTATTCATACGTAGATTATATATATATATATATATATATATATATATATATATATATATATATATATATATATATATATACCAAAGACAGATGCATTTGATGAACGATTATTTATTTAGATAACCTGAATTTAGAATCCTGCGCTATCTTACGCCGCATAGATTAGATTCCCTTAGCGCCGTCTCGGAGACTCAAAACACTGCTTTCAGGATGATGGTTTGTATGGTGGGGGGACTTGTCGTATCCTGGATGCCGCTAAATGCGGTCAACTTGTACAGAGACTTCTTCGATATTTCGGGTCCATGGTATGCCATTTCCCTGTAATAACACAGCGCTCATAAATGTTTCCGCAACTACGAAAATATAAAGTTTCTGGAGTATGAGGATTGCTATATTTCAAAACATGCAAACATAATATTTTCCGTAAAAGCCTTAATTTTTAATTTTTCCTGAGTTAGTCTCAGACTTGAGATAAAATTCACCGAATTTCATGCAATCAGAGGCAACTGTTAGCAATGAATGAAAAGAGTTCATTTACAGGTTCTCGTCAGTATTCGCTCTATGCCATGTAATAGCGATGACTTCGGCTGTGGTGAATCCTCTCATTTACTCCTTCTTCAATCCTTCATTCCGACAAGCCGTCCAATCAGTACTCAGGTTCAGTAGAAGATGGACGAGGAGGGAATGGATGGTTGAGGTGTTGGAATGGAGGAACTACAAGCGAAGGAGATGTTCGGAGACTGAAGGATGAGATCAAGTTGGGAGGAGCTGAAGGGGAAGAGAGATTATGAGGGGGAGAAGAGAAGACGAAGGGAGGCACACACGATAAACTCATTCCCTTTTATTAAAAGAGATGCACGAGTATGACACGATCGATGGCTTCTTCCCCTGAGATAAGCGAGATTGCGGTATCAAGGCAACGGAAGACTCCCCCAATCCCTCCCTCTCTCTTCCTCACCTTCTCCCTATCCACAACCACCCCTCCCCCCTATACCCCTCCCTCTCACCTACACTATCCACAATAAACTTCTTCCTCTTCCTGCTTCTATTTCTCTCCCCTAAATTGCTTAATTAATGTCTCCTTAGCCTAAGTCGTTCTCTAAAATCAAGCCATTTTGCTCGCCTCAATAAGCAAGTAGTGTATGCCTTCTCTTACTTCTCTCTCTTCCCTCCAATCCTTCCATTTCTCCCTCATTCCTCCATATTCCCATCCTCCCTTCTATACTCTTTCTCCGTCCTTACCTTTTCCCTTCATTCCAACTCTTTCCCTCCTTTTCCTTTGTGCCCATTCAGGTGTTTATCCTCTCTTTCCCCAAATTGGCCTGAATAATTTTTGCTAAGCTTTCGATTCGCTTTCGAATCGACTTCCTGAATATTTAACTGTGTACAATAAGTATGGAGAAGAGGAGGAAGAGTAGAGTAGACTGTAGGGATAGGAACAGGTTGAAATGTTGAGTGAGACTACTGTAGATATCAAGGCATCAAGATATCGAGAAAATGTATTTCAACGTACTATTCTGCTGCGATGTACTGTACTCCTTCAACAAGACATATGTAGGTAATAGTTATATGAATTGGAGAACAACCAGATATGAATAGATCATATGGCAGGAAGATGTGGGAATATGAAGAGACGGTGTTGATAGAAGTGAGAAAGTGAAGGAAAAAAGGAAGGACGAGACGAAATTTGTCACTCTATTTCAATAGATGTCTCTTGTTGTCTTAGATAGATACACCCGAAGTACTTCCCTCTCATCACCCTTCCTTCCTCTCCCTCTCTCTCCTCCCTCATTTCCTCCCCTTTCATCCTCCCTCTCCCTCATCCCCTCCCTCGCTATTCCCTCCTAAGCAATCTCTCATTCCTGTAGCATCACATTACTTACTCGTAGTTCCACCCTTCATCTTCCACCTCTCTATCCCCCCATTGCAACTCTTCCAATCCCTTGCCCTCCCTCCATTCTTCCCCTTTCCTTTTAGTGCTTTCAATGTGCTCTCAGAACCTCCCGATTCCTTCTTCCTTTCCCATAGTCAATCTCCTTAATCTGCGACTCAAATACTCTCCTTCACTCGATACATTTGAACTAACACTCATTCCCCAGATTATCCTCTTTATCTTTTACTTATTCCCTCTTCAATATCCTATTCTTCTTCGTACTCTAAGCCAGTTATTCTCCTTTCACCATTTCGTACCCTTAATTTTCATGCCGCCTTTTGTGCAATATCTCTCTCTATGTATAGCTTCAAAGCAAATAACCTTTCTATTTATAGAATGTGGCCCGATACGCATACATATCTATGCTAGTGGGGTGTAGTGAATGAACTTGTCGCATAAAATGACACTAAGACGAATACAGTACTATGAAAGGATGAATGTAGATGGAAATGGATGGTGAGTGTTATTAGAGAGAGAGGGAGTATATATCTTCTCATCCCCTTCCTTCCCTCTTTCTATCCACCTCTCCCTCCTCTCACATATCCTTTTCCTCTTCGAACAGACCAAATCATATTTGTCTCCTCCAAGTGTAAGTATTCCTCGCACATCTTGCTCCTCCTTTCTCTCTTTCAAATAGATACAGCATCTTTGGTGTAGTTGCCTCCCACCTCATATCACCTAACTTCTCTTCATATCCTTAATCCTCCCTATCGCTCATTTCCTCAGCCTTCTCTATCGTATCTCTCTTTCTATTATCCGTGTCGCACAACAACTGATTAATAAATCCGTTCGTATCTCGCTCGTGTGGGAGTGTCGTAGGAAAAATGTGAGAAGAAAGATCATAGTGAAAGAATTAGTTTTGTAAAATTCTGCGTACTCAAAACTATTTTATATTTCAAGCTAACGAAAATTGTGATTATCAGGGTATTTCTATATTTCCAAAATTGTAAATATCTATATCATAGTTCATGTTTCACTGCTATGAGTAATAGCATAGAAAAATTGAGCAAATTAATATATATATATGATATATCAGATATATATCTAATTGTAAGTGGGAAAACCATTATACGAGTAGAGTTCAACATGCTGACATTGTAGGCAATCTTCGAAGAGGACTTACTCACAGTTTACTTTCACATCATTAGCATATCGAGAGACTAAAGAGAGACGCACAAATGTGTAGTCTAATCTCAATTGTTTCCCTTCACTTTAGCCCTTCTACCATACTCCCCTAATCATATGCATAACGACGTTTTCCTCTACAGTTCCCTTGTATCTGCGTCATATTCCCGTAATATCTCCTAATCGCTTTGTCTCCTTCATTCTACTCATTCCATGCGTGTTTCCCATCTACGATACATTCTTTTCTTAGCTTTCTTCATTGTCGTATATCATGATCAACGCCCCTTCCTTCATTCTCATCACCTTATTCATTCAGATTGTTTTGCATTGTTATTCTCATCACAGTTTTCTGTCTGTATCAGCTTGTGTAAACAACGATTTCAGTATGGAGTAGCCTCTCTCTGTGTCCAAACATGGTGCGAATGAAGTTCCGTTCGCTCGCTTTATCCCTTCGAGTCTTCGGAGTGCGTCGAATCAACCTGTCCGATGTGAGTCCCTTCCATCCTTTACTCTTCTCTCCTTTCCTCTTCTCTTTCTTATTTCCTCGAATGGATACAGTCCAATCCAACCCTCTTATTCCTCCCTTTCCCTATGCGATGTATACATCTTCTATCAGTAAATTGTCGCTTATTCACTGCTCCCATCTATTCCCCTTCCCCTTCTCTATCCCTGTCTTGTATCCCCCTTACCTCCTTCACTTCTTGTGTATCCTTCCTATCTCCGTTGTTCCCGTACAACACACATTATGTAACTTTTGTAGCACGACACAATGTTCTAAATGTTAAGCGAACGAGCCAAAGTGCTTATGATACGGTGTTTTCCGTGCGAGAGTTTCTGCCGAAAGCAGGGTTAATTTTCGGCACCTCGTTCGCTTAACATTTATACTGCTGTCAGAACATTGTGACGAATACCCAGCAGACTGGGTGCTACAACCGTACGCACAGTGTGCTGGCATACCAAGTTGTGTGTTGGACATTCTGCACATTATGTGTTACCCCTTGCACATATACTGCTACCTCTTTTCTTAACAACGGAGATACCCTTCCTCATCTCCCCTCTCCCCTCTTCTCTCCCCCTCTTTCGCTCCCCATTCCCTCCCATCCCACCGTCTCTCTTCTTCACAATTACTACCCCGTCCTCATCTACTTATCCTATTTCTCATGATCATTCAAAATACCCTCGCTCCTCTCCTCTTTCCCTTTCACCCCCCCCCCCTCCTCTGTACTCTTTCCTCTTCGCACTCTCTTCTCCATTTAGTATGCCTCACAAGTTTATTTATGAACGTGTCTTCCCTCTTCTTTTCCTTTTTCCATTTCATTCTCTTCAATTCGTTTATTTCACCTGTCCCATATACTTCAACCAATTCCCTCCGTCAGTTTTCCTCTCGAACCCCTATCCAACTCCTTATTCCGAGTCTCCCTCCTACGCCTCTCCTTCACCTCTCTCTCTTTTACCCTCCCCCTCCTCACCTCTCCCACAGCGTGCACAGTCCTTTGTTGTAGAATAGATAAATAGTTTGCCAAAATCTGAAGTTTTGAGTAATTTTTATAGTTTTTACTTTTCCAAGCTTATAATATTCCTCGCTATCGACTAAGTACCCAGTAAAATTTATTGGAGTCGCGTTTAGGCGTTTTTGACTATCACTAAGAGTACCGTACTTCAATGCAAATCAGGATTGGCTATTGCTACAGGTGTGCACGCTATGTCTCCCACCCTCATTGCATGTATGCAATACCCTTCTTCTTCTCTTGCCCTTCCGTCATTCTTTCCCTATTCTTCCTTCCACTCTATTCCCACAATACTAACTAAATTAGCTTCTCTTCTCTCTGATTTCTCTTTATTCACGAGTTGCGAGAGAATGCGGTAGGCGAGAGAACGTCTTTCGGAAGGAAGAGAGGGAGAGGGGGGGAGAGAAGTACGAGGGAATAGGGGAGTGTCGCACGACGTCTTCTCGTTGCAGTGGCACCTCTCCCCTCCCTCTTCTCCCCTCTTCTCCCTCTTCCCCCTACCTCTCTCCCTCTTCTAATGCTCACTTTCCCCACTCATCATCATTCTCCACTTTTACTCTCTCCCCTCTCTTCCTTTCCTATGGTCTATCATCGTATAACTGTCCATCCTTCCTATTTTACCCATAGTTATTTCATAGCAGTCTGCAATTAGTGCCAATCTCCCCAAGCATTCTCACATAGACTCTTCTTCCTGTCAATATGATCTCGCAGCATGTCTTACACTGTCTTTATGCAGTCCATCTACACTAAATGACTAAATGTCCTTTCTTCATTCATGCCATTCCTTGCCATTTCCGCTTCTCACTTCTCCCTTGGTATCATCGATTCTCAAGTCTCAAGAGCTTTCGTTTCTATCACAGCATTAGATTCATATTCAACGAGCTTTGAATAGCAAATGAGAGCGGAAGGAATGAGAAAGGGTGAGGGAGTGAGAGAGTGAAGGATGAGAGTAGGGAAAAGGGAGAAATATATACAAGTTATTTATTTGTACTCGTCATGAGATGAGGTTCTAGAGTTAACAGAACGTTGCATGTGGGAGGGGGAGGAAAGGTAGACAGAGAGAGATGGAAGAGAGTGGAGAGGGATTGAGGGGACGGAGACAGAGAGAGGAGTGAAGTGGTTGATGGAGAGAAAGATGCGGCAAAATGTACATAGGAGGAATGGAGGAGGTAAGGGAGAGGGAGAGGCACAAATACACACAACGACTACCTCATTCCATGCCTTCCTTCTTGCTTACCCCTATACTCCCTCCTCCCTTCTCCCCACTCTCTCTCTCTCTTTACCTCTCCCCTCACTCTCTCAACATTCTCCACTTCTAGCTACGCTAAGCATGCAATCGATTGTTGTGTTGTATTCTCCCGATCGCCAATCGAAACATAGCCAATCATTGTCTCAAAGTAGCTGCATGTATGCCTTCCCTCGTCTTACTCTTCATCTTCTTCTCCCCTTTCCCTCGTCCCTCTTGTTCTCTCCCATCATACTCCCTTCCACTCCGATCATTCTCTGTGTAATCGTGAGAACATTCATTCCCTTCCATTCCCTCATCAACTTTCACTCAATATCCCCCTCTCTCTTTGTTTATATTTCGCTTGTTATGTGTAATATGGGCAGAGAGTGAGGGTCATAGGAGATCGTAACTGCTTAGATTGCAAGAGGGATAGCGTAGTATCTCCCTCTCCCCACCCTCTCTCCCCTGCCCGTCTCTCCCTCTCAGACCGGTTCTCAACTCTCGTGTCCCTCTTCCCTTCTACTACCTATCCCCATCCCGTCATCTCCTGAGTCCTCTTCTCCTTTAAACTAACTCGATAAAGATGCCTATACTGCTCTCCTCCATCTCCTCTTACCTTTACTCTCTTCTCATTCCTTTCCATGCCATTGTCTCTTATCCCATCCCTCCCCCTCCTCTTCCTCCTCTAATATCATTCAATTGAGGCAATCGACATCTGGCCCGTAGAAGACGTTCCTTCGTGTGTCTCACAAGTCAGTATTTATTCCCCCGTCTCACCCATATTCTCGTCTCTTTCCCTAGTCCCATATACCTCCTCCCATCAGAGGGGTGTTCCGTACTCCCCTATTTCAGACTGATTGGGGTGTAGGGGAGATGTCTCGTTCGGAGTGTGCGTGTCGTATGAAACTGCTCCGTGTGGATCTCTCCCCTGAACACCTCCCAGCTGGATGTTCACTCACTGATCTCGTTCCGGCTGTCAATATCAAGGAGCGGATCGATGTCAATGGTTGGTAGGGGGAGAGAAGGGGGATAAGGAGGCAGCCTTGCAGGAGAAAGTCGACTGGTGCAGAAGAAGAAGACGATGCACCCCGAGTGGGAGAAGTGCTGGGACACTCCCGTAGTGGCAGGCAGGATCATCCAACTCATCCTCACCTACAACAACACTGCTGTCATAGAGGCTACCATGCGACTCGAGGTACACACACTTCACCCTTCCAACACGGACATTCAACCTGTTAGAGAAGACTCTTTTGTATTCCTATCACATCGTTCGCATCACGGCGTCAATGTGTTCAGAGGGAATCTGTGAAAATGAGAGGGCGCGAGGGAGAATGAGGACAAGAGAGACGCAGGGAGAGTTATAATTAGCGGTAGTTCCAACTGGGAAGCGATAAGTGCGTGTATTATGCGTGTATGGTGGTGGTTCCAATTCAATGGGCTGATGTTTATTCGAGAATCTTTATAACAGCGTTTGTTGAACAGCGTTGGGATGCAGTAAAGAAGGAAAAATAAATCGCTGCGAGTTCGAGTTGCTTAGCATGTGTCGTAAACCGAGACCCTTTTTTTCTCGAGAGCGTTACTTCCACTCAAACTGTGAAGAGTGGTGGAACAGAAGAGAGTAGAAAAAAATGGAGACTGTGACCGGTAGATAATGTTTATCGCAATGGGACAACAATCGGTTTGTCTTAAAATTAGGCATAGCGGAATCTTTACTCGGCTTACAAATTCATCTGAATCTCTCACTTTCCCACAGTCTCTCGTCTGATATTGAGAGTGATCTAGTAGTGACGTAATCCCCTTCCATTCTCTTCTCTCTCCCCTTGAACCGTCTTCCAAATGACTCGTTCGTCCAAATCTCGTCTTGTCTTCACAAAACACTCGTCGTTCCTTCCCTTTCCTTCGGCACTCTTCAGATTCATCTTAGTCCCTCTTCCCACTACTAGCCTTCTCTTCCTTCAACTTCTCCCTCCTTCTCTTCCTCCTTCTCTCTCCCTCCCTCCTAGCCCCTCCCTCCCTCCATCTCACAGCTCATCTTCTCTCCCAACCTCAGAATGCCTTCCTTCCAATCTGAGGAAACTCGTCTTCTTTCCGTCCAACAGATAAATATTGACCTCTGTGAGGGAAGGAGTAATCAAATTGTCATCTCTCTACGTTCTTCTCTGCTATTCGAGCGACGCAAGCTTCACTTCCAATATATTCGCTCTAATACCCATTCTCTGTCTTCTTATCGTCGCCATAAGAAGCTTATCTGTCGCCCACCTTTTGATTACTCATTCCCTCCTTCTAGTTGTTCGCTTTCTCTCCTTCCATCAATACCTTAATGTTAACGAAACATTTGTCCAATATATGCGCCCTTTTCTCTGCTTTACTTATCATAAATATTAGTGTTACAGCATGACACGAGGTGTTTCTCTCTTCTTCAGTTAAAGGAGGTCGTTTCCTTGCAGGACATCGTGTCAAAGTGTAAGCCCGACTCCGTTACTCACATCTGGATCAACACGAAACCATACGGACGTGTTCTAGCTCAAACGAGACACATCAAGCACTCGGGTCAGCTCTTATACTTCTGCCGTCTCTTGTCTTATTCCTACTTATGCCGAGAGAGCAAAACAGTACTTTACTGACGCAACTTTTTTGTTGGTAATATCTGAGAGGAGGGGATGATGAAGGAGGAGTTCAGAGGAAGACGATGTGGGAGAGGAGGGAATGAACAGTGGACGATCGAGAGAGGTCGGACTACAACGGAGAAGAGGAGCTATCAAGCATGCGCGGGTCCACGAGATCAAGGGACACCAGTTCGTGGCCACCTTCTTCCGACAGTTCACCTTCTGCACACTATGCGGAGACTTCATGTGGTCAGTGTCCCCATCCTCCCCTTATCCTTCCCTTCCCTTCCCTTCAGGGGTCTCAACAAGCAAGGCTACCAGTGTCAGCTTTGCTCGGCTGCCGTCCACAAGAAGTGTCACGAGAAGATAATCGCGCAATGTCCAGGCACAGCGAAAAACACGAAGGAGACGATAGTGAGCTCTTCTTCTTGATCACCGTCACACCATCCATTGATAGGCTCTTCGAGAACGATTCAAAGTGGACATTCCTCATCGATTCCGCGTCTACAACTTCAAGAGTCCGACATTCTGTGACCACTGTGGATCCATGCTCTACGGACTCTTCAAGCAGGGTCTCAAGTGTGAAAGTGAGTCCTCCCCGCCTCCTTTGTCACCATCTCCAATCTTCTTCAGCTTGCGGTGTCGCCTGTCATCACAAATGTGAGAAACTGCTTCCAAATCTGTGCGGAGTGAATCAGAAGCAGTTATCTGAGGCACTCTTCGAGATAAAGAGAGGAACACACACGACTTCGAGGTGAGGAGAGTCATGAGATACGGTTGACGAAAATGTTCCGTCAATCGTCTCATTCCTACTTCCGACGAGAGAGCGAAGCGGTATGAAGAGAGTGCAGACAAAAGTAGGAATGAGTTTACTGGCGGAACTTTTTCGTCGTTAATACACGAACGAAGATTCTTAAGTTGTCCTCCGATCGGAAACCTCTCATTGGGATCGACGAATGGAGAACATAAAGGAGCCGGGACTCCGAATGCAAATCTTCCCAATCGACTACTGAAGGGACTCTTCAAGGGGAACCAAGGAAGTGTCGAACAAGGCAGTGAAGAGAAGGACGAGTGAGTAACCACCATGAGACGTAGAACAGAGAACTTACAGGTACATGAATCAGCAATGGGCCGGAGGCGATGTTAAGAAGTATTCGCTCAATAGCTTCACTCTCCTCAAGGTGCTCGGAAAGGGCTCATTCGGAAAGGTAGGAAGACTTGCTGTCCCTCTCACAATGTTCTAAATGTTAAGTGAACGAGCCAAAATGCTTCGGATACGGTGTTTTCCGTGCGAAAGTTCCTACCGAAATCAGGGTTATTTTTCGGCATCTCGTACGCTTAACATTTGTACTGCTGTCAGAACAGTGTACTCTTACAAGTCGAGTTCTATTATAGGTGATGCTGGTGGAGTTGAAAGGGAAGTCGGAATACTACGCCATGAAGTGTCTAAAGAAGGACGTCATCCTCGAAGACGACGACACCGAGTGTACATTCATAGAACGACGAGTGCTCATCCTCGCACAGCAGTGCCCCTTCCTCTGCAATCTCTTCTGCTCCTTCCAAACCAACGTATGCTTGTTGAACGAGAGCCGATATAACGATTTATCCCTTCAGGAGTATCTCTTCTTCGTAATGGAATATCTCAATGGAGGTGATCTCATGCACCATATCCAATCGATCAAGCGGTATGCCTTCCTTCCTCAATCATCCCTTACTCCTTTATTAGATTCGACGATGTTCGAACTCGCTTCTACGCCTGTGAGATTATCGTTGCACTGCAGTTCCTTCACACGAACAACATCATCTATCGGTGAGTGAAAGGGAAGGGGAAGAGAGGGGATGATAGAGTAGGCAGGGAAGAGGGTCATCAAGGTCGAAACGGTCACGGTGGAGAGAGTAGATGGACGGCAGATAAGGAGGGAAAGTATTCAGCGATCTCAAACTCGACAACATTCTACTCGACTCTGAAGGACACATAAAACTGGCAGATTTTGGAATGGCGAAGACGGAGATGAACAGAGAGAACGGGATGGCGAGTACCTTCTGTGGCACTCCCGATTACATCGCCCCCGAGATCATCAAGGGTCAACTGTACAACGAAGCCGTCGACTTCTGGTCCTTCGGTGTTCTGGTAAGAAGCAAGAGGCTCTAGTTGACCTTGTTTGCTTAGCAACATCAGTACCGTCCTCGCGATTAGCTACTTATTAATCGCCTTAAGATGTACGAGATGCTAGTCGGTCAATCGCCGTTTCATGGAGAAGGAGAAGATGAACTGTTCGATTCCATTCTCAACGAGAGACCCTACTTCCCCAAGTCCATATCCAAAGATGCAGCCAAGTGCTTGTCAGCGGTACGGTATCCGACTGTTCAAGGAAGAGTACGGTATTCAGCTCTTCGACCGTAATCCGAACACTCGACTCGGAATGCCTGAGTGCCCCGATGGGCCCATCAGACAACATTCCTTCTTCCGAGGCGTGGATTGGGCTAAATTCGAGAGTAGACAGGCGACGCCTCCCTTCAAGCCCAACATCGTGAGTAGCTAATTCAATGGACGACTAAAAGCCTTTTGTGCCCCTTCAGAAGAACTCGTCGGATGCCTCGAACTTCGACGAAGACTTCACAAATGAGAAGGCTGCCTTGACTCCCATCCACGACAAGAACCTTCTCGCATCCATCGACCCCGAAGCTTTCCTCAACTTCTCGTATACTAATCCGGCCTACACTCATTAGACTACTTCTTATTATTCATTCCACGTGTACTTACTTCCCCGTCCATCTACATACGGTACTTTACCCATTCATCACCCTTATCCTTACTTCCCGAATCTCTTTATGATTACGATATTCCGAACAGGCTACTGTCCCCTACCTACAGGAGTCATATCAAGGCTGCAACACTTAACTCTAGCAATCAACTCAAATTATTGTATAATAATACTTATTAGGCAAAATATCGAGTACGATAGCATTTTATCATGATAACAGCCATAATGTGTCCAGGCGGCATAATAATGTCAATGTAATCTGCGATAACAATAAAGTTGTCACCTTCTGTGGAACGTATCAAACAAAGAAAAAAATTATGACGGTAAAGAGATCTATACGAGGTCAGTTTCACTTACGAGCATGTTGGGGATGCCGTCCTTGATAGGGAATATTCTCCCGGTCTCGGGACACTCCAGACTTCCGTCGACAACGTCGATACACATCAACACTTTGTGCAGCTAAACTCAAAACTTTTTGATAACCTTTTTAAACCTTTTTATCTCTTTTTAAAGTACTCAACCACGACATAGAAAGCTGAAGGGTTTCTTCAGCTTTCTATTGACTTCAATTGTTAAAAAAAGACAAACTCCAGCACAATATAAGCTGCTCAGTGTTGTCTCGGCGATTTTCACAACGACAACATTATTACCGTCAACGTTTCTCTTGTTTCAACTGTGAATTTGAAGATATGACAACAATTGATAGGAAAGCGTAGTGTACCTGCTTGACCTGTCTCTCCTCCAGTTTGTCCAAGTCGAAGGGATTGGCGGGATCGGGAAGATCCTCGTGTTCCCCTATCGACTTAGCCACATCGTACACCACGCCGTAATCCAATTTGACCAGAAGATTCTTCAAGAAGTCAGCCTCATACTCGACGTCGCGAACCTAAATATAGCTCAGATCCGGCCATTTTTTTCTAACTAAATTTTTACCATCCTTTTGTTATTCTTTTTAAAGCTTGAAAGCAATATTTAAAAGTATTACAACCAAGGTTTTTCCTGTTCAAGAACAGAACGCTTTGGATAATAAGGGAGAATTTATATTTCACGATCATATTATATATCAATTGGTTAATTTTTAATAGTGAGAAAATAATAATAGAGAATACTGTATGCCTACAATTTTCATATTATGATATTTCTAAAAGTATATAGGATTGCGAGGATAAGTAAAAAGGAAGGATTGCGATGATGATTGGTCGTTGCTCATGATGATTGGTTGTTGCTCAATTTCATAAAATAAAGAAAAAAGACCAATCTATGTTTATGGCTCGACCGCTACAGTAACCATGCTCTCTTATATTTAAAGAATCCTTGGATTATTGTAGCCAAAGTCGTCCTAACTAAAAAGGCCAATGCTCATTCGCATAATATAAAGCACACTTCTAGGAAACACTAAGATTTGTTTCTTTGTCATAAAGGACTTCATGCAAAGTATTGTCTGTTTCGGGGAAAATCCCACAAAAAATCCCGAAAATGCGCCGAGCGAAGAACATCCGTAACATGCCTAACCTTTGGCTTCATAATATTACTCTAAGGCATTACAAACGAACTGTTTAAACGGCTTATGGTGCATAACTTCATTTAAGCCATTTTTGTTACGCATTTCATAACTTTCCGAAGCAGATGCAGAATTTCGGTATGGCTAGAAACGCTAAATCTAAAAATGCTCTGCTTTCCCATTTTTAGATTCAAATGTACTTGTTTCTAAAAGTTAGAAGAAAATGAATAACTCACAACTTTCTCATTGATTTTCAACTTGAGCGGGTATCCAGTAGTGACGTCCTTCAGAAAGCGTGAAGAGAGGAAGTTATGCGTCAACAGCTTCATAAAACTGCAAAGCAAGATCAATAAGAGTACTAAAATAATTCTCTGAAGGGTGTAAACAGGCGTGAAAGTGTACAGTTTCACGGTTCACAATCTACGAAAAATGTCAGAGGGTAGAGACTCCCACAACGATCTGCATCATGTGGGTACGGTAGCTCGTATTCAAGCATTTTGTATTTTCTTTTAGTTTATTGGTACTTTATGGCCGTATATTGCCGTTTTTCGTCGTAATGTTTGCAGAAATGCATGTATTTCTATGTATAGCTATGTATCGATAATCTAAGTTATGTCGTACTTGTCGATTTTGACCATTTTAGTGCGAATTTGGGAGGCCATTCAACATGGCTGATATTCAAACGGAGAAGGCTTTCCAAAAGCAGCCTACCGTTTTCCTGAACAACAAGTACCGCACTCTCGGCATCGGAAAGAAGTCGAACAAGTCTATCCGTTACGTTCGCAATGTTGGACTTGGATTCAAGACGCCCCAAGAGGTATAATGATTTGCTATTATCAAGGTTAAATGACATGATGCAAAAGCAGAAGATGTGATTAAATAAATCAGTGTCCCCTCTCAGTCCCATTCAAATTTGCAAGTGTTTTAACTGCAACTTGTAAGCCTGCATTGTAGAGTTGTGCAGCCTGATCATTTGGGCAAATATGTTTCATTACTTTTGGCGACGAGACGAGTCGCGGTTAAGAATGATAATCATTGTACTGGCTCGTCTGCACATCTATACTGCATTGCTATCCTTCTAAATGTTATTAAACTTTTAATACGGCTCTCTTGTGTTGCATAGAGTATTATTAAGGCTATCAACGGCAACTACATCGATCAGAAGTGCCCGTTCACCGGAAACGTCTCGATCAGAGGACGAATCCTGACCGGAGTCGTTGTCAAGATGAAGATGCAGCGAACTATCGTCATCCGACGGGACTACCTCCACTTCGTCAAGAAGTACCGTCGTTTCGAGAAGAGACATAAGAACCTCTCCGCCCACTGCTCTCCCGCTTTCCGGTAAGCTGTTTTTTTCCTTCGGTAGTATTTTTTCTTCTTTTTTAACAAACTGGTAACTTTTTCTTCCAGAATAATGTAAAGTTTGGGTTACTAATTGTTGGAGTAAGTTTTAGTTAACTGGTCCCATTGCTTATGTAAACGAGCTTTGTTTTGCCAGCACGGCCTCTTCGTCACTAGGGACCGCAGCGTCCGAGATGAAAATGACTTTTGTCGAGTTATATTAGCATTAGGCGCTAGAACAGGTGGACCGGGTCACGAAAAGAATAAGAAAAACTAGTAAAACCATACGTGCGCAGCCCGATTTAGATATCCGAAGAAAACTCTTTGGAACGGGTGTCCGGAGGGAATATTATGGCGAATTCCACGTGTTTCCGACTCAAAATATATAATTTTTGCTGTATTTGGTTCACTCTGGTTTCTGGTTGAAAAGAACGGGTATCCGAAGACAAAGCGCGTTTGAAGTACGGGTGCCCGGCTTAGAATCAAATAGGGCTGCACAGGTATGAGTAAAACCTAAGAAAGGCGAAGAAAATGAGTGAAAAGGGGAGAGAGAGAATGTCAACTGAAACGGGGCAGAAATCGCAGCGGTGGTGGCACCAAGTCAGATTCGTAATAGAAAACTATGGTGGCTGCTTTGCGAATTGCTCGAAAAGTAGTGATTTATGGGTAATTCTGGGGTGGATAATTCTGCTTTTTGTGGGTTCTAGAGGTCGAATAGTATGAAAAAAATGCTAAAATTAGAAGCCCCGACTCATTCCATTGTAGTAAAATATTGCTGTTTGTGTTTGCAGTAAGCATGACTCTTAAGAATAATATGCTTTTAACGCGTTTTCAAGCTTTTCCGTTGGTTTGGTATCTTTAGCATGCAACGACAACAAAACCGATTCAAAATTAAGGAATAAACGCGTGAAATATTTTTTTAAATAGGGGACGCTTCGGAGCTTCTTAACTATAGTAGCTCCATAGCAACATTCGTCAACGGAATCGCGGAATCAGGCTGCGGTCCTTACTCGTCACTGAGCCGGGATAAAAATCGGTAGTTTGTTGTGTTCCAGTTGAGGAATCCCAACCGTCTGAAAATTTGAATTTTGGGCCAGAAACGTGAGAAAATTAAAAAGTTCAAACATATGAGTTTGAATGCTGGCAACTTGCCAAGTTGACCAGCGTGATTTGACAAGATTATTGAGCCGGCTCAGTGACGAAGGGGCCGGGCCGTGTGCCAGGAAATTCTTATTATTCAAGATTTTATGATATTCTTGTGATACGTGGAGTTAACATTCTCACTTTTCCGTCTGCCCTTTTTTCGCGCTTCCAAGAATACTTCGGGCATACCTTCAGAGATTGCGTTCCTTTTTCGATAGCAACACTAAGCTGTTATCTAAAAAAAGGAACGAATACAGGTGGTCAGTATGACCCTGGGCGAAACGTAATCATACTTTATCACTGGCCTGGATAAATCACAGAGACGGAAGAGTGTTGCCAATGTTTCTAACTTCGTATTACATTTACTTGTTTCTCACTTAGTGCCTCCTCTGCAGGGACATGCAACTGGGGGACGTCGTAACCGTTGGAGAGTGTCGGCCTCTGTCCAAGACTGTTCGCTTCAACGTCTTGAAGGTGATGAAGGCCCCGGGAGCCAAGAAGAGCTTCGATAAGTTCTAATTCATTGTTATACTTTGTTTCTCGAATGCTCATCAAATGTTCTTTGTTCTGGGCCGAACGTGAAATGAAGAATTTTGAATACACCAACCCTTCAACAACGGGGAATTCTGTGGAATACTATAGCTATGCGAATGTTTGTTAAAATTTCGACGCATGTTATTGTGAGACGGGTAGAACGAGAAGAACGATGGCCACTTGTCCTTTGGTCATCCGTGCATGGCGGTCGCCCCTGTATTCTCTGTATTCCCCCCCAAGTTTATCGAGTTCTCCTTGGCAGATGTCCCTCGTGCGTCTCTTGAGGTATGAAAGAAATGTCTTTATTATGCAGTAGTAGTGTAATCCTACTAGATTTGGAATGATTCGAATGAGCGTATCGGGTTTCGCGTGATGACGAACAGCAGGGACGACTACTTGATACAGCCTTGTTCGGGGTTTATTGAACAGGGAGAACACGTAGTGTGTACTGTAACACTAAAGAAGAACGGGAATGTGACTAATGACCACTCATTCGTTATCAATGCTTATCCTGCATCTACAGGTAGAATATGGAAAAGATTGAGAAGTATGCCATAGTTCAGAAGACGATGACAGGAAGGCATTTTGGGAGAAGAACAAAGACGCCCCGATATCTACTCGGAGATTGGGAGTGAAGTTGACGAGTAAGATAACAATAGGAAGGGGTATAGTAATGGACGTACAGAAAGCAATGACCAAGTGAACATGGATCGACTTATCAAACAAGTGAAGGCTCTAAAGGCAGAAGTTCGCAGTGCGAAGATGACTATCGATAGGCAGACTAAGCATATCGCAGAGGTAATTGTTCGTGTCCCTCTAGTCGTCGTCTGCCTACCGTAACCCCACCTACCGTACCCTCGATTCAGCTCCGCGACGTCTCCGTCCAATGCCACCATCCCTCCTCCCTCATCATCTTCCTTTTGGCTTGTCTCGCTCTTGTCATTGCCTTCGTCTTTTCCAATGGACTAACCAAGAACTCGCCTTCCCTCCTCTAGCATTCCCTCCTTCACTCTCTCCTACTCAACACTCTCAATTCACGATATAACAACTTTGTGCAAGAACAACAAGAACATCAACAATCGTGATATTATGCCTATTTTAATTTGACCATTTGGCAGACTTCTTCTTGAGTTTGGCGACGAGATCATCGTCGTTTTTAGACTGCGACAACAGTTCAACTTTCCTCTTTCGTCGTCCTTCGTTTTGTTGCAGAAGAAGCGATTTACTCTGCAAAGATCAGGGCTAAACATATCCTACAGTAACCTACAGTAATCTATATCCTACAGTGCTACAGTAACCCACCTTGGTCCTATTACTGGACTGATCGATAGCATAAGCACTGTCAGTGAAGAGTGCACAGAACCGTGAGTCGATATCAGTCTTGGTCTGTTCTTCCTTCTTCTTCTTGACGACTCTCTTAGCCTTCCCTTCTCCCTCGTCCCTCTCCCCCCTCTGTCTCCTCTTAGCTTCAGCAATGGTTCCCTTCCTCTCCTTCCTCTTCATCTTCCTCTTCTCCAAATAGTCTTCCCAACTACTTGTCTTCTTCTTCTTCTCCCCCTTCTTCTTCAATTTCTTCTTCTCCTCTTCTTCCTCGTCCTTCTCCCATTCAATCTCCACGTCATCTTCCTTCTCTTCCAATCCTCCCAAAAGAATTGCCAATCGTTCCTGATATAAACACTTACATCCATTCTGGTAATATGTGTTCATTTCAACACTCATAGAACTACGAAAACAGTTTGTTTTTCGAGTTCATAAGACGAGAGTAGTGTACTACTGTAGCTAGATGTAGAGAGGCTACCTTCTTCGTCAGTTGCTTCTCTCCTTCCTCAAACTCCTCCTCCTCCTCATCCGAACCGGCAATTAGCTCTTTCGATACCGTATCCAAGTCTGCGTTCTCACTAAAAATAAAACAAAAATGAGTGTCTATATCTGCTACAATCTCATATCCCAATATACCCTGAAATGCAATAATCCCACAAAAGAAGAAATCAAAATGAACCAACTCGAAAGCCTCTCTCATCTTCTTCGCTCGATTGACGTCTTTATCCTCCCAAGTCAGCTTTACCTTTGACAGTGAGAGAGCACTGTTCGCCACCTCAATCAATCGATAATACCGTATCCCTACGATGGATACTACAGTCTAGCCCACTCCCTACCATACCTCTCTCGGCTTGTACTTGTCTGTGTCTATGTCCTCTGCACAGACACGATCCTTGATTCTGTCGTCATCAAAGGTGACGTTATCAGATACGAATCGAAGATCAAGCTTGAGTCCACTGTCTTCGTATTCGACTCCGTCACACTTCTCATAGATGACAGAAGCCGTCTGTTCACTGTCGCACTATAACAGAAGAGATAAAGAAGGAATACAACGATGACGTCAGTTTACAGTACTCACCTCGATAATGGCATAGTAGTACTTGAGCCGTTCCAGTTGATACTTCCGTATTACTTCTCGCTTCTTCCTGCATCAGATTAGTCATTTACAAAGCTTTGAAAATTGACTGATTGGCTAGTACCTAGGTAACCCTATTGCAAGTCATCGCCTAGATGCCGAGTGATAATACTGAGATACATACGGGTCCTTAGCGATAGTGTCTTCATTGTAGACCTCTTCGTCCCCTTCCTCGTCCTCTTCACTTTCCTTCCCTTTCATTCTAATACTCGGTCCATGTCTATCTTCCTCTTCTAGCCGGTCCTAAACCGTCCCTTTTCCCTCCTCTCCCCACTCTCAAACCTTTCCAAAGTCGGATAAGTATATGGTCAATCGTTTGACAGTTCCTCCAAGGGGTCTGAAGGAAGAGACGAGCATGAACAGATCCTGAAGGGAACACTCAACGTTTACATAGGCAATGCAAGAATATGTGCGGTTTTTCGTGCTTTTCTCATACCGTAAGTACATAACACCAAGAAGCGTATGATATAGTGTATTATGCTTAACTGCAGCCCTTACCTCGCAACAGAGTGAATCCCAGTCTAGATTGCACACGGCCAATCTATTAGAGGCCCATTCTACACGACGCGCATCTCTGAACAAAAAAAGAGGATACGGTAGGTGGAATTACTGTTAGTGTAGCTCTGAAGGGACTAGGATGTGTATCGAGTCTATGTGTACGGCATAGTCGATACTATCCACCATACCGTTACAAGGGCGACATCTATTGTAGTAGTAAATCCACTTCCATAATACCTGTCCAATTCTCCCCATTCGTGTTCCTCTCCAGTCTCTTCCAACTCCCATTCCGATCCACTTTCATCTTCCGATGACGTCACGTCTCCCCCTCCACCACGTGCGAGATCCAACTGTAGTAGAGAAGCTAAGCAAGGGCTACTTTGGTACTAGTTATTCTGATTTACGTGAGAAAATGCATATAACAGAGGTTGACCATTTGTTGCAGTCCTGCTGTCAGGGAGGAATAATAGTAGAGTAGGTTACCTTGAGATTAGCCTTGTCTTCATCGTTAGACTCTTCTTCACTCGACTCGTCCCCCTTCTCGTCTCCACTCAACTCCTCCTCTTCCTCCCCCTCTTTCTCTTCTTCCTTCTCCCCCTCTTCCATAACCTTCTCTTTCTTTCCTGTCTTCTTCGATCCCTTAACCACTTCCTCCATTCATCTTATCACTCATTACTTCCCCTTCCACTATCACTTGAACCCCCTCAATCCCTCACCTTGTCCCCCTTCGTCTCCTCTTCTACATCGTAGAGTGAATGAAGAGTCAGATCACCCTCCTTCTTCAATTTCCGTCCCCTTTTATCCACTCCTGATTTCCTCGCAAAGCGAGAATCAGTGAGGGCTGCAGCGAACCTTTTCTCGAGCACGAACTGGAACACACATAATGTCAATGTACGATCAAACCTCTAACCCTTATAAGAAAAAATCACCAACCCTTTGACTACAGTATAATACATAGTCAGCCAACTCACCCCTCCGGAGATAAATGAAAAGAGAACTTTCAGGCACAATACTCCATCTATCCGCCCTTCATGCCAGTTGATTCAATTAGAGTCATCGAGACATGCATCAAACTCACCTTCCTCTCCTTTCTCTTGAGAGCATTGAACTTGGGATGTGACTTGAGAATGGTGAATCGTTCATCGTCCAGTACTTTCGATGCCTTACTCATCCTATCAATTCTTCCTTCTTTTCTTCTCCTCTCTTCATATAAATATTTCATGCGATCGAAGTACGCCATAGCACACGTTAACAGCGTAACAACAATATTTATTAACTGATATCAATGCATAACAATTCAACTCAAACTCTATAAACCCCAACAGCAACCGATAGAACCGACCATGAAAGCTATGTGATTGAGATGGTATAAACGCATAGTCAATTATGGATCACTTGACGAATACTCCCCTCAGTGATGGGGCCCTCATCTTCGTCGTTCCCCCCACCAACAGATCGTGTCCCTTCCACGCTGCATTCCCCCCTTCACTCACCTTCAGATCCTCTGCCACCGTTTCCCATACCTGATAAGAATGAAGTGAGCATGATACAGTAATTCCATCCACATTTATATAATATTATAATTTACTTGACGTGGAATAAACATTATAAACTAAGAGCTGTTTACCTTCTTCTTGGGGTTGAGTTGGGCATCGGGACGATGTTCGAAGGGAGGACAGAGGACGGGAGTGCCGGGCACACTCGAGGGGTCCACCTCCATCACCTCCACCTACAGCAGCTCTTCTCCGTTTACCGTACTCCATCACTCTTCTAAATCTCTATGACCACATTACCCTAGCCCCTCCATATCAACCGTACCCCCTATTTCCTTCTATTCCGCACCCAACCTTTTCCGGTGAACTGGCACACATAACCATCGCCCTCGACTCGACTCCCCTCATCTTCGCCGGCTTCAGATTGCACAGCACGACAACGAGTCGATTCTGCATCTGAAGGGGTGGGGGTGACGGGAGGGGGGAGGGGGGGAAGGGATACGGTAGTTACCGTACCTGATCGAGCGGGACGTGCTTGACTAGACCGGAGACTACGGTACGAGGAGAGGACTCGCCCACGTCGATCTGTTCCACGTAGAGGGAATCGGCATCGGGGTGACGTTCACACTGAAAGAACGATCGATTACTGCGCCAGCTACCCAATTTCAGGTGGAGAGTCAATCCCATAGTCTACGCAGGCCAATCAATCACCTTGATAATCCGTCCAACTCTCAGATCGAGTCTTCCGATGTCGATAGTATCGTCACTTGCAGTGTTTCCCTTCGCTCCTCCGCCTCCCCCGCCTGCCTTCTTAGGCTCTGCCTGGATAAAGGGCAAATAGACACTTGCTAAAAATATTTCCTCGAGACATGAATCTAATTTGGCATATTAAAATGCTTTAAAACAGCTTCAGTCCCTCTTCTCCCCTCCTTTCCCTCCCCCTCATTCCCTTACCTTTTCCTTCTTCGCTACTTCCTTCTTTCCACTCTGTGCACTCTCCACTGTCTTCACTTCAACAGGAGAAGCATCCGACTTCGTGGGAATGGTTATTTGCTTGACTGCAATACAGTTCTTCTTCCCCTCTACCCAGAATATTCTAACAAGGCCATAGTAAGCTATTCAGCTATAGGGTATCTACTGGCTATTTCTCCATCCCTACTTGTCCTCTCCCCCCCTCCCCCTTCGCTCACTTCCTGCAGCAGTCTCTGCAATGACAAGCCTGTCGACGAGTCCCTTGATATCCTTCTCCAATTCCTTCTTTTCCCTTTCATATTCCTTCAGTTTCTCCGCAACAAACGCCTTTCGTGCCTGAAACGAACGGGTTACAGTACTCCACAGATACTTAATTAGTACTCAAGTGCTACCGTAACCCTTCCAAAGTATGACGCACTGTAAGAGAGTGGGCATGTCCTACAGTACCTCTTACAACTATTTTCCCTTCCACTTACCTCCTCAAACTTCGCAGTAGCCGCCGTTACGAGTTGGCGAATGTGAGCATTGTTCTTGGCGAGAAGAGGAAAGTGAAGGGAAGACATGTCGGGGGAGGGGACTGAAAGAGGACGGATGGTGAAGGATTAGGGAGGAACACAGCGACTACTGATGACACATTAGGGGATCAAAGATCAGAGATCAGAGATCAGTAGTCGATGTGGAGGGTGAGACACGAATACACGACGAAATATGGATACCGTAGGAGTGAGAAAACGAATGTGAAGAGAGAGTACAGACAACGAAAGTGAGGAGAGATGAGAGTTAGAGTGATGAAAGAACACTGAACAAAGATCAAAGATCAAAGATTAAAGCGATGGAGATCTCGTGTGTATCTCGACACAATTGTGCAGTCTCCTTGGTTGTCCGTCCTAAACAACTAACTGGAGATAGACAACCAATGAAGAGTAATGACTACAGCGATAGACACACCGAGCTTGTTCCAGCGATTGCATGAAATAACACAAAAGGGACAGAACAAGCTCACCCCGTCTATTCAGAAAGAAACAATCAAATGCTCACCCTTCTTTCCTGCTTTCTTGTCATCCTTATTAGATGTCTTCTTCTCGTCCTTCTTATTCTTCTTCTTCTCCCCTCCCTTTTCAACTGTCCCATTCGCAGTCTACAATTCCCTTCTCCTCCCAATATTCCCTAATCCCTTACCCCTCCAAACTTCAACTTCAACTCATCGATCATTGCCTTCTCCATCTTCACGAACAATGGCTTCGGCTGAATACGGGAGGGATACGGTAAGAATGCAAGTAGTTACCGTAACCGGAAGAAGCAACGCAAACCTTTCCGATGGGATGTCCACTCTTGAGGTAGCAGATGACGTGAGAAGTGAAGGCCGGCAATTGCTCAGAACCACATTGTTCACGAATACGACGGGACATCTGAATGCAATAAGTAGACTGCTAGGATAGTGTGCGGATCCTTGTTAAGATGACGGTGGGGAAAGACGAAGCTGTTATACTGTAATCAAGTGTTAGCAAAGAAGTATACCTCAGGCATGAATGGATGGAGTACGATGGAGAGAATGTACACAACATTCGCAGCTACTCCAATCACGGTTCCCGCTCGTTTTCTGCAGGCAACATTTCAATGCTGTGTAAACTACATCTTTGCCTTCGCTTCGTTTCCATTCTTATAAAGATAAAACTCATGACACAAACTACCACACAAATAAAGGTATGTTCAACAAGCACTAATGGGAGGCTAAAAATAACATGATATCAAACTAACTTTGCCTTTTCGTCTCCCTTCACTCCAACCCACGGTTGTTGTGCTTGCATGTATTGATTAGCACGACGGGAAATCGCAAGGACTATCGAGATTGCATTCTGAAAGAGGAGGAGAGATTGAACAAATAACCAGTACAATATATCCAAGACAAAGTTGACTAGGAAGCACCTTAATCTTCACTTCCTCCATGCTCTTCTCCCATTCGACCAATTCCTTTTGAACGTCAGACAGGAATTCGACATCTTCGTCGTTCAAGTCCATTTCAGGAATCACTCCTAAGTTAGTAATCATTAATATTTACATAAACAAGTCAAGCCGGCTAAGCTATGTGATTAAGCACCTCCAAAGTTGGAAGCGCAGAAGGCAAGAGCTCTGTTGATGAAGTTGCCGAGATTCGCCAGGAGCTCCGAGTTTACCTAATTGTAGAGTAAGATAATTGTGTTAGGCTTCTCGTGAGACCCATTTACATCTCCAACCCTCTTGTACTATATCAGAGGAAAGAACAATTGCATATGATTCGCTTATCTAACCTTAAGGGCGAAATCGTCCCAACAGAAGGCTGTATCCTGTGTCTCCGGTCGCATGTAGATCAAGTAGAACCTACACCGAAACTGTCGTGAGCAGAAATAGCTATTAAACAAAAGAAAACCACAGTAACAGTAATCTTCAATAAATCGAAAAATGAACCTCCAAATATCTGCTTCGATTCCCGTGTCTCTCGCACTGTCACCGAACACTCCCGTTCCACGGGACTTGCTGAACTTCACAATTTATTACGGACTATTCGTTAGGAAAGATTGTTGGATCATAACCTAATGTTGAAATGCTTCAATTAAATGGAGGGAAAAGGCTAATTACCGACCTGAACTTGACGTCTTCGTAGTTGAGGTACTCAGTGGCACAGAGATGGTTGACCATCGTGAATCCATCCCTCGCTGCCAATTGAGTACAAGGGAACATCACAGCGTGGAAGGCCACGTTGTCCTCAACACAACACTTTCCAATTAACAGCCGTAACAGCCGTACCTTTCCTACGAATTGATACAAGTCGACGTTATTCGGATTTTTCCACCACTTAGTCCACGATGGTCCAAGCAGTTCCTTCGTGATGGAGAGATACCCGATCGGGGCATCGAACCACACATAGAATACCTGTAGAGGTATTCATTACATTCAAATAAATTTTGCACAATCGATGAAAGATTTTTTTCGATTCACCTACATTTTTATCTTTTTAGGGTTTTAAGAACGACTGTGAATGGAATAGGCTTGGGCTACTCTAATAATGCATAGCACATGCTACACATGGGCAAGGTCGGTTGGTTAGTCGCTGTTTTATCCGAACTTTAACGTTATAGGTACCATTGCTTAGCTGGTCGGATATCAAAAACCTCAATGTGCGCATTGGTAAAACGAAATAATCACATCTCTGCTCATACCTATCCCATACCTTGTTCTCGAATCCCTTAACAGGAACGGGAGTTCCCCACTTAAGGTCTCTCGTGATACATCTCTTCTCCAGCCCTCCCTTGATCCACCCCTTAGAGATGGCAGAAGCATTGCTCGACCAATGGTTGTCTTCTCTTCCGAGTCTCTCTTCCACGAACCCCGCAACGTCCTCCTTTCAAGCATTCAAGGTAAACTATGCACATTGCTTCGATACATACAGCAAACATTACCACATGCAATTGTATCAAGTATAAGGAAGAGACGAACCTGCAGTTTATCCAATTCTAAGAAGATGTGACTGGATTGTCTGACGACGGGAGTCTTCTTGCACAAATGGCATTTCGGCTCACGGAGTTCAACAGCGTTCACCAGCTTAAAGAAGAGACTATGAAAAGATAGATATTACTAAGTCAGGTTACAGATCTCGATGCGTAGAAAAAGATTTCTTCTTACACCAAAGCGCCTATAATGTTAGAAAATAATTTGTAGGTGAAGATAAACGGTTGGTGCAATAGAGAACACCAATCATCAGCTCCCCAGCAACGAAGGCATATTAATGAGATGAATATCGTACCTTTCCACAGGCATCGCATTGATCTCCTCTCGCATCATCGTACCCGCACATGGGGCAGATTCCTGACACGAATCGATCAGCGAGGAATCTGAAGGTAATATTGCTCTCAAGAGCATAAAGATAGAATATATATGGGGAAATCAAAAGAGACTTACTTATCGCATGAATCGCAGTGCAGTTGGTCTACTGTTTGAGTTGTTGTATACTTGTTAGCTTCGATCTTCTTGAATATATCTTGTGTAATCCTTTAAAAGGCTTTAGCTTATCAAGCTCCGCGAAAGTTCTTACTCTGTTTGATGGTTAGTGGTTGTCCGTCCGAAATGATCGAACTCAATGTTGAACCACTTGTAGATGTCTCTGTGCATCGCATGATACTTGTCACAAATCTGAATATTACTAAATAGAACCAGCTGAACAACTTCAAGGTAACGTTAATGACATTACCTCCTTAGGAGTGAGTCCTTCCTGTATAGCCTTGGTCTCTGTTGCAGTTCCATACTCATCCGTTCCGCATACGTACATGGTACGGTAACCCTATGATGAACATAAGTGGGGATAAATACGATTAAGTGAACCTTTAATCGAGAGAAACGGGCGAATACATCCCCAGAGAGAACACAACCGATGATGTTACCGAGATGAGGAACATTGTTGACGTACGGAAGAGCTGACGTTATCAATACGTTCTTCTCACCTTAATTAGTTGAGCAATTGCATTGTACGAAAACGCAAAAAAAATTCTCAACTCACCGTCGACAGGGATAATCTCTTTCGGAGGCACTCTCTTGTGATAAACAGGAACCTCTTCTTTCCAGAAACGACGAACGGATTCATCTTCATGAACCATCCTAAAAATACTTTTTTTCAAAAATGAAAAAGGAAAAGCTCATAACCGGCTTAACGTCCACATAATAGGTTTTTGTTTACACGGAGCAATGAGCGGTAATTCAAACTAAATAGACGGTTACGGTATCCGCAATAAGCATACCTACGGTAGTTGTAAATAGCTCATACTTCATAATTTTAAGACATAAGTATTATCTCGAAGTATACGAGGCATACATTAAAGCGTAATCGAAGTTTTAAAACTTTAATCCGTACGCAATATTTATGAGCCCATTGCACATTATTAAGGCAGATATCATCTTGTAGACAATAAACCGTCTTCCGAGTGAAGACATAAAGTGAAGAATAATGTGATTTGCGCCACAATTACAGCTTGTCTAATTATTTAAAATAAGCACATATAGTGCAGCTTGACTGAATACAAGTTATACATCCCTTCCCTATGTACATGAAGTTTACAATACCTCATAACTAAGATACACGTAGAATACATACAGTACAACATAAGTTATTTGGTAAGACAGCGTTATTATCACATCTAATGTGCTACTGATATTCAATGATTTCTCATATATTTGAGCCGAAGGTAGGGGTTATACGGAGCTGATTCGCCCTTTCGCCATTCGGAATACAAAAGTTTGAAGAGGAAGACATGGAAGGCCACGAGGAGAACGCCCAATAGTATCCTGAGAAACCAATGTTCATTATCTAAGCACAAGATGCATACCAGAATGAAGTGGGAAGTCCTCCCTGACTCGCCCCATGCTTGTGCAATGCGATAATCTCCTCTCCGTGTGCTGGAGCCTCGTCTACATGCGCTACATGAATGGCGTTCCTGGAACATACACTAGACAAGTAGAGATAATGCCCAACTTCAATTGATTGAGATGACTCCGTGTTGGTGTGATGTAGAGAATGGAAGTAAGGGGCTTAGTTATCTTCACAGGTATAAGACTCCCCGTAGACGAAACTCTTATAGGCTCCTCTTCGCATCCTCCACCACACATGTACAATTCAGATGCAGATGATACCTAATAACAATAATGTCGTGGCTACAAAGCACCGTGATCTGACCTTAAGCATAGCTCGATTTTCGTCGTTGAGAAGTACTTGAAATGAGACTTTTGAACGAGAAGCGTCGTTTAACTCGATTCCGTTAACATACATTTCTCTGAAAGGCATGTGAGGGAAGAGGTATGATATAACTAACCTGTGTAAGTCAGATGGATCTATTGATACCTCAAGATGTCCTTCTCTAATACTCGCAGCCGCCAGGGAGAGCACATATGCCTTAACATTTGTCTATTAAACCTCGATTATCACAAGGAAATCAATCACAAGAAAATCAATCAAGAGAGTTCTAAGCAACCAACCACTACAATTCCAGTAGCTCCAGCTTCAACTAGGCTTGCACACCCTCTCTTCTCTAACGTTAGTAGCCATGTATCTACGAGAGAAACCACCTAAAAAGAGAAAAGTTTTTGATCATCAGAATGATGCTTACTTCTTCAGCGGTATGGGCAGGTTGCCATAACCTAGAAGGATAAAGGAGAGTTGAATGACCGGTGTAGCAAAGATCTCGACGTGCCATCTTCGCCTCGAGTGCCTAAGTTAATCGAATGACGCAAGAGATCTATGATATTTTACCATTCGTTCTTGAGGTGGCGTTGTTTCTTCGAGAAGCAGTGCACGAAGATTGGAAACAATTGCATATCTTGTAGAGTTGATAAGATTTCCGTTGAGTACATTGGAGGCACGTGAAGTTGATAAATGGAACGAACTCTCATGCAACTGCAACATAGGCAAACTCATTGAAACATCTTGCCCTTTCTAACTTTTTCCCATGCATTCTCGTGTTCTTTATATAGGGAAGATTGTGATGTCTTAGCTGCACTGAATGCAGACACAACAGAGTCAATGGTAGCTTTCTTCACGAGCTCATTCGTCTCCTCTCCCTGAAGTCTCACATCGAATGCGCACGTGAAGCGGAACGACTCCTCTCTAAAATCTCTGGAGTTCTCGTGTTATTGTGGATACCCTACCGCTTTGAGGCGACTGAGAAGTCTGAAGGCACTGACGAGCATAGTACAGCAGCGAACGTCTTTGCTGTAGGGCCGAAGCTTTCTCTCAAATGAAAATTGATATGAGCATAAAGAGATTAATAACCTATACAGAAGTGGACTTTCGGAAGTTGGACTATCTGCTGCAGCTTTCCACAAAGGTGAAGGGTCACGGCTCATTCGAACTTGCAATGATTGCTTCTGTAAACGATGATGATATACATTTTTGTTGCTTGCATACCGTTGGATTTGTTATCTGTACATCTTCAATGAGAATATGATTTCGTGTTCGATGCACGAAGGATGTTGAAGTGACGCATGCACACTCTCCGTCCTAAGATACAAATATATGCATTGAAACTTGGAGAAAATTACCAGAGAGAAACATTTGATCTTCAGTAGCTTTCCTTTTGCAAAATCGGTAATAAAAGTTTCACGGCTCTTGGTAGGTCCTTCAACTTGAACGAGAGGCCGGAGACTAAATTTTTGTTTAAATAATACGGGAAAACAGATAAAATATACCCAGTGGAAACGGATAAGGTCTTCACTCCGGTTGTTCGAACTTCTCCGTTGTCACCCACTCCGAAATATCCATTACCAATGAAGAACAGTCCGTCGTTATCTCTCCCCATCGCAAAACTGTCAATCTCAGATGCATACAAACGAACTCTTTCTTCTAGGCAGTTCTCTGCATCTACAAAAAAACAATAAATTAGATAATGTAAACAAATTGTGACCTGTCGACTCTTTTTTAGATCCACTGGATAAGAGGCAGTAAAAGACGAAGAGAAGTGCACAAAGAATCAAAGCGATGCGACGGCGGGAATGTACATGTCGATTGATGAAATATCTCAATTATAGAAATGATAAAGCGGATCAAAACATGCATACCTAGTTCTCTGCAATAATCGTTCAGGCGCCTCCAGCTCACAAACACGTCGAATTTGGCTTCGGAGCCACCATTGCCAATCTCCCATTACTGGAGTATAATGGTGAAGCACTCCACAATGGAATGTTGAGCCTAGGAAAGGAGGGAGTTCTCTCTCAATAGAAAATAAGTTCAAACACTGATATGAAAAAGTGAGGAAACTAAATTTAAAATTTGTAATTCGCCTATGAAATGCGTGTAACGAGTGCACTCTCTTTCTGCAATTCAGATAGAGCAGAAATGTGCATGGTGTGATTACAAAATCCTATTTCTTTCTTTCTCATTCTTTCAAAACATATTGTAACCTGGTGACACATCCAATTGCTACTTAAACGTTCTCGCTATTAGTTCAGCTTAGCTGAAGAAAAGCTTATAATTACGTTGACCGACCTTCTTGGTTTCCTTTGAACTCAGCGTTCTAGGTCAAACATGGAGTTGAACCGAGTGTTTATGGCCGGTATATTTATTATTTTCGACATTGCCATCACGTTGTTGTCACTTGGCTTCTACTCTTCAAAGTTTCAATTTTCCCTTAACGGGATCTATGAGGTTAGGAATTCGTTTGAGTTGGAGTATGTGTTTCGAAAAAAAAAATATTACAGCATGTTTTTATACTTGATGGATATCACTTCTCGGAGTCTCCATTTGACTTCATCGTCGTCTGTATGTTCAGAACATCAGCTACCGTAGCCGGTATCCTGCTCATCACATTCGAGAAGGTTGGATCACACAAAATTAATTATCCATATATTCTGAAGGAGCAATGGGTCAAGAAACTGTCAATTGCGTCACTTGGATTTTCCATCATAAACACTTCCTACTCCTTTGTGAAACTGCTTGCTTTTTCCGAGCATAGCGAGATGTTGTACTTCTATGGTAAATTCGTATAACACTGAAGTCAGCACAACATGCTCTAACAGGACTGTGGTTTTCACTTGCGTGGAACTTTGTGGCATCCATCCTTTTCTGTTGTCTATGGTACTTCAAGCTGGCCAATCTTTCAATGGAATATTCACCACTTGTGGAAGAGCAGGAGACGACTGCAACGGACCAGTGAGTATTTGCGGGAAGGGACACGATAGAACAGACGTAAGGCATGTCTACACTTGTAGATCACCATCGGGAGAAGAGTCCGAGCTTCCATCGGAAAAGCCTGGTCGAATGAGCACTCTCAAGCACATCAAGCGACTTCTTGCCTACTGTCTGAAGGAATGGCCGTGGTTCCTCAGCGGCTTCATCTTCCTCATGCTTTATTCTGGAGGTTTACACTTTCTCATATTTCGAAGTGATACAAGTGATTTAGTGCGTATCTTCATTCCTTATTACACAGCAAGTGTCATCGATAACATAGTACATTCCCGAGGGTATGATCCCCTGATCAGCTCCGTCATAGTGATGACGGTTCTTACTCTTATAAGGTGCGCATTAAAGACCAAACGAAAGTTGGAAGGAATGAAGTTACAGTACAGTGCTTGGAGGATTTCGAGGAGGGTGTTTTGATTATGGAACTTCGCTTGTTGCAAGACGAGTTCGGAGAGATCTCTTCACTTCTCTCGTTCAACAAGACATTGCCTTCTTTGATGTGACCAAGACAGGTAAGACTGATTGAGATAAACAAGATCGCCCATATTTTGGCAGGTGAAATAGTCTCTCGATTAACTTCTGATTGCCAGTCAATCTCTGATAGTGTTGCTGTCAACCTTAACGTATTTCTACGCAACGGGATCATGTTGGTGAGTGAAGTATGATGTTATTTATTCAGGAGATATTACAGCTTGGAGCTCTCGTGTTTATGTTTATTCTTTCGTGGAGACTTGCTCTGGTTACTTTCATCGCCATTCCGGTCGTTGCGTACGCTACTAAAGTATATGGACTCTTCTTCGATGTACGTTCTTACAATTCATCAATCCTCATCTTCCAAAACGATGAGAGATGCAAAATACAGAGCATTATTGGCGAAAACTGAACGTCGTAGATCAATAATGCAGGTCATGCTAAACACATTAGAAAAAATCATTGTTTGGCAAGCTTGCCAGAATAGAATGGAAGATAAACGGATAGAGCCTTTTCGCCAATTACACCTTGCAGAAACTGAGCGAGAAAATGCAAGACACGATTGCAAAAGCCAATCATACAGCTGAGGAGGTAATGACTCCTAGGAAAGTTAAACGTCAACCTTAATCGTAGGTTCTTTCAACTATGCGAACAGTCCGTTCCTTTGCGTGCGAAAGCAAAGAAGCCCGAAGATTTGAGGATATGCTGAACAATACACTCGGAATTGGAAAACGAAGGTAGTGAAGAACAGCCGTAACTCACGTGAAATCATTTAAGGGCTATCGCATACGTGGGCAACAATTGGTGTAGTGAGTTATCGAATAATGCTATTCTCGTTGCTGTTCTGGCATATGGAGGGCACCTAGTCATTTCGGGTACGCACTACTTACTTTTTGTTTGCTCTATTCATTCATTTTGTTCATCTTATTACTCTTCGTCCTCTTATTGGAAAGAGAATAAGATTTTGTTCATTATTATTTTGTTATTCATTCAAGGTCGACTAACTTCCGAAGCTTTTATTTCATTCTTGATGTACCAGATGCAGCTTGGAGAAAATCTCTATGTAAGTAAATAGAAGTATTATATTTATTGAAATATACAACGAGTAAGGAAATAACATTGCGGATTGCACTATTCAGAGCATCGGATGGGTCATTACGGGTCTGATGCAGTCTGTCGGAGCTTCTCGCAAGGTCTTTGAGTATATGAACAGAGTCCCTAAGATTCCTAACAACGGAACAACAACCGCCCCTGTACAGGTTAGAATGGGCTTGCAATTTCCTTTATCATGTGGTACAATGCAGAAAATAGTGACATATATTTAAGGGTGAGCTGAAGTTGGATGCCATATCCTTCGTCTACCCTAGTCGTCCGAAGAACACAGTCTTGAAGGTGACTAGTGAAAGACGGCATTAGTAAAAGATGTAATCAGAATTTCTCCCTGCACATCAAAGCGGGAGAAACTCTCGCACTCGTCGGACCATCGGGAGGAGGAAAGTCCTCTGTCGTATCGCTCATCGAACACTTTTACGAACCCAACGAGGGAGAAGTTACTCTCGACGGAGTGCCCATCCGAGATTTCGATCACGGATATTACCATCAGAAGGTTTCTCATCGCATAATTATCTCGTTCATGTTCGTTCCATTAGGTGTCCCTCGTCTCGCAAGAACCTGTTCTGTACGATGGATCTGTGAGACAGAACATCGCATACGGATGCGAATGGGCAACAGAAGATGATATCATCGAGGCACGCATATACAAGCTATTCTTAACATCTTATGTTTATAGGCTGCAAAGACAGCGAACGTTCACAACTTCGTAATGGAGCTGGAGAAGGGATATGACACGAATTGTGGAGAGAAGGGAGTGCAGATGAGTGGTGAGTGGACTGCGGAAGATGTATGCACAATGCGAATCGTAAGGTGGTCAAAAGCAACGAATCGCCATCGCTCGTGCCCTCATTCGTCGCCCTGCAATACTCATTCTCGACGAAGCCACTTCTGCTCTCGACGCAGAGAGTGAGAATGTTGTACAGGAAGCACTTGCCACGTGAGTCCCCCCCTTGCTAGCAAGATTCATCCAAAGATTACCTACATATGTAATTGTTTGTATACGTGAACTCTTTGTAGATGTTCCGCTGAACGTACAGTCATCATCATCGCTCATAGACTGTCAACCATCGAGAAAGCAGATCGGATAGCAGTCATCAACAAAGGAGAAGTCAAGCAGGTATCTAGCTCATTCCAACTGTTTCTAAGAAATCTTCCTTCTTACAGATTGGAAGTCACACTGAACTGATGCAGGATAAAGAAGGGCTCTACTTTAGTTTAGTTAGTAGACAGATTCAACATGGAATATAGTTTATAAGTTACATCGATTAGTAAATTACTTGACAGGTTTTTAGTACGGACATCAAAGCGTAATAATATATCTAGAATAAAGATCTGATGTCGTTTGTTTGGCATGAGACTTAATTAATATTTCATTTTTATTGTTGAACTGGAAGATAATTTCTATGTTCATCTTACATCATGCCGTGTGTTAGTTGCTCGGTACAATTCGTGCCGCAGTAATGCATTTTACCGGAGAATGAACTGCTTTTATAGCACTATGCTACTAATAGATGGCTATGCCGTCTTGATTGAGACAGACTAAGTGCTTGAGATTGAATGAATGAAGAGAGCGCAACGGGTCTGTGTCCGGCTATTATAGCAGGGCTTGCACAGTGCTATATGGCGGAGAGTGAGTGGTGGGTGCGGGGATGGAATCACGATGGACTCCTTCCTCGACTTATTCTCATGCCCTCGCAACAACGACTACTCTTCATGAGATCGTCTCTCGCTAGAATGGTACCGCTTCCTCTTTACTCTAGCTTGACACATTGACAGGGCGAAAGCTTGTTCGAAGACTCATCTCTTCGTATTCCTCGATCGTCCATTCACCATCACAATGGTACTGTTGGTCGATTCTTGTTGTTCTATTTGTTGAAGGACACAACAGGATACGACGAAGCAACGGCAACCTCCAAGTGAAGGTATCGTATTAGTGGCATTTAGGCGTAGAACAGGGCATAATAGGGGGGGGGGGGCCCTTTCCACTCTCGGACAGCAGGCAAAGCAAAAAGGGCTAATTGGAAGTGAAAGTGGAGTATTGACGGGTAGCGGGGATCTCCTGAGGAAGGAGAGAAAGTGATCGGCTGCTTCCCTCTCGCATTTGTGTCACAGGGCTTATCCCGAAGGAGCAATTCATTCACTTTCTTCCTTTCATCCCATCTATGTCCTTTTTCACTCTTCCTCGGGTAAGACTTCATGCTATAATACATAGTCTTCATAGGGTAATATTATTAAATTTTAGTAGGATAAGGTGAGTTGACAAGACCTTCTTTAGGAACCAGCAAGAATATTATACATTGTGAAGTTCAAGTAATATTAGAGTTCTCTCCTTACTTGTTAGTCAACAAAAATATATGTTAATACTAACGGCGACTGTTATTGGCAAACTACAAAGAACAATGAGCTTTGTGATAACCTTTGTGCGAGAGAAGGAATGAATTGCAGAGGGAAGGAGGCAATAGCTGGAATGTGATGGATTCGTCGACACTCGGCAGGTATCCGATGACCATTGTGCCAACGGAACATCTCGTTAGAGAGGGAATCGGGAGGGAGAGTGGACACGTCCTCAGCCAATCGCCTTCTTCCTTCACCCACGTACGTCCTTCCTATGTCCCTTCTATCCCCCTTCAGTCCCCGATGAACACTCAGTCCTCTCCTCAACACGTCTCCTTCGTCGTCCCTCCCTTCTACCAACAACAACTCCATCATCCCCTCAACATCCCTCATTTCAATGCTCCCACCATCCCTCCTCTACCGTGCTTTCCACAACAAGTTCCATTGGACCCTCAACATCTTCCAATGTGGTATAACCCTAGTCATATAAGATATGAAGGGGGATGTTAAGGTATCAAATGCCATCATCACAACCTCCGTTTCTCATATACCCGCCATATCCTCCACAAAATCAGCAATTTATCCCTCCTTCCAAGGTTACCAAAATTGCATATGTGTTTTTTATCGATATGTATTATATTTTGTAGATGATGGATGAGTTCTCAGAAGATGACTACGATGCATTTCCATCTGCATGTTCGTCTCTCTGCTGTCAGGTATCATACTTAAATCAGACTAGTTGTAAGCAGAAACCCTCCAACTTCGAACCCAGATATTCCATAACGTTCACAAAAACTTCGTATTCTTACTATAAGAAAATGCGTTGATCATAAAAATACTAAAGTTGTAGTGAAAAAATGAATTTGTTTCACTCGATATTACTTTTATCAGTTACTGTCAAAATCCATGAAGTTTCCACCCCTTGTGCTTCATATTTATTCATATTATACCAATAAATATCTGTTTTGAAATGCGCAAAAGATTACATGCTTATGTCGAAGCCTTTAAAAGATTACCTACATATGTACTTGTTTGCATACGTAAATAATCCCTTCAGCCTAATACGTAACGCTGGTCTGCGAAAAAGTGAATCATAAAGCGGATTAGTCGCGATCTATCGTTACCGGCATGTATTGCATAAATGTGTTGAATACTTGTCCGAAGAGGAAGGATTAAACCCTCCTAAACGTGTTCCAATAACAACAATTGAGGGACTGACGCAAGTGCTGTGGATACTGTTGCTGGTTCTGTTCACTGTGGTATCAGCCGCCTTCTTCCTCAGTCTATTCGCCCTGTAGCCGAATGTACAAAGAAGCCCTCGAATGATCAGTCGACACTCTCTTCTTTCACCTTCCCCGTCCTTCTCATTCATTCCGACTCCTCTCTTCTCTATCCAATCCTCGAATACCGTCGTCAAGAAGGCTACTTGCAAAACAACTCCTTTTTCCCTCTCTTATTATCACGTCTTTCATCATAAGCTGTACATGGCATCATTAGCAGAGATCAAAAGAATAAGTTACTTATCTAGTTTTATGCCTAGAGAAAGCTATGCATCACGAGTAAGCTTTGCAACTTCATTGTCTCTAAAGAAGGAACTGTGTTAGATAGACCTCCTCCCACTGCATAAGGTTGCGTTGAAATATAAATGTTGAACTTTGATGTAGTTCCGTATTCACGTGGGAACATGTCGACAGGCAACGTAGGAATGGCAAACATGCGTTCTACTAACGTGTACTGATGTTTTGTTCATCTTTCGGTTCTGCCTATATTGCACTGCATTCTATACTATTTATCTTCCATTCTTTCTCCGACTCCGCAAAGTATTTAGTTCCCCTTTCCGTTGTCACCATTTTGATGTTGTTCTAGATACGCATTAGTCAGCAAGCGAGATCACACTTTTCTCTCCAACCGTTGACATTTTGACCGTTTGATCTCGGAGAGAGGGGAAGTGGAAGCAAGCACGTAAACATGTGGAGAGAGATCAGAGAACCGAGAGGGCGGGAGGCAATGAAAGAAGCCTGAGGCAATAGTATTAGGAGAGAGGTAGAGCGGGTCGCTTTGTGCTTTAATCTATAACCACTAAAGATACGTCGTGGTCAGAATAGAGGGTGACAGACGTGCGAGAGGAGAAGGAAAAGTTGACTCCCTCCTCTAGAGTCTAAACGCCCATCTGGCCAAGAGATCAAAATGGTGCGTTGTGTTCAAAGAGCGAAGAGAGAGGAGAGCAACACAGCAACACTCTCTCCCTTTCTCTCCCCCTCCCTCCCTCTCTACCTCATCTCCATCCTTACCAACCTCTCCTTGCTCCCACTCCTTCCAGAATACATACATCGGCTATTCCCAGTAGGGTGTTAATCAAACTTCATTCTTGCCAATGTTTCCGATTATGAGCACAAACGGATCTTTTGATCTTTTCGTTGTTTGAGGTATGGACAACGTACACATTTTGATTTCTTAGCCTCACTTCCCTTTTCTTAGTCTCTCACCATACGGCTTTCGTTCTCTTTCCTTGCTCGGGAGAAGCTTCGCCTCATCTCTTTTTCTCTATTCTTCAACTATATGAACATAAGTGTATTTAAAACAAGTTTACTTTCTCATATTCAATTCGACGCCCCATTTAGCATTAGGTAAAAGTAAAAGAATAGGACAACTTTAAAAAATATTAGCCAATATAGGTAATTGCATGAAATTATAAATCATAAATTGTACACGGAGTTAGCCAACTTTACTCCGCTAACAGAAGCGACTCAAATTATTCCTGTGTTTCTATCTTAAAAGGACCCCTCCACTCAATATTTACCATAAACATTTTGACATCATTGGAGAGCTCTCAGTGTCCTGAATCTCATAGTTTCTCCTTTTTACTTGAAATTTCGTCACCACTTAGAAAAAGCTGTGCAAAGGTTTCTTTCGCTGTCTGCGCCTCTTCATTGTCTCTTGAGATGAATGAGAGGTTGGGGGATATCCTTTAATTATTAGTAAGCACTTTTTTGCATAATTATACTAATATTTAATTTAATAATGTTTAGTATTGAATCCAGTAACGAAAAAACTTTCACGTTTTAATAAGCGAAACTTATGTAGATAAAAAGTCAACAAGTAAATGAGCTAAATTGATTTTTCGATTTTTAAAAATATTTTTATTAAAAGAATCTTATGCCCCTTATGCCGGAATAAATGGTTGATTCCGTGATACTAAAATCAAATCATTTCTGAAATTATAAAGAATAAAATAGATGCTCCCATAATCATCGTTTTTAAACTTAAAAGTAACTTCATTCCTTGGCAAACTGAAATCTAACATAAGTTGAACTAAAGACTCTTACTCTTTTTCCATTACTGTTAATTATGTGGTTGTATTAATAAAAACAATGTCTATAAAACTGCTCTCCTTTGTCTTCTCATGTGTACCGTAGGAAACGAACGTGTGCGATAGTGAAGAGGAGGGAGAGTAGTTTTCTCGTTCCCAATCGATGCAGTCTACAGTATACTGTAGCACAAGTTACTAACGCCGTCTTATCTATCTATTTCGCCTTATCTATATAAAGTTTCCTTGCAATCAAGAAAATGAGAGTTTCTCTAAACTATTTGTCCTTCTGTACCCTTCGGCTAATATATAGTTATTTGTCTTGGATTGGAAATAGTATATATGTGCTTACATTGGCTGGAGAGAAGGCATACATTTCGAAGCTGGGGAATGTTTATTCATGATTTTGTTCATGTTCGCTATATGTAAAATTGCAAGGTTTTTTTTAAAGTTTGAGAAACATATAAAGCTAACTTTCTTTGCACATTTCTTTGAATTTCAAGTCTCTATCGGCAGTCTTGTGTCAATATCTGTAATCTATGGATTGTTTTCCAAGAGGAATACAGTAAAAGTGACGTTTCGTATCTATCACTCATCTTCTACTGTATCTATGATAAAAAATTGAAATGTTTAATTGCAGAATGAAGAAAGATGCGAACTGTCCAGAGCGAAAAGTTTCGTGCAAAGAAAACAAAAACCCATCGAGAGTACTATTCTGTCGAAAATGTGAATGCCACGGAAAAGAGGTTAGTTTCCTGCTATTGGTGGAGTACGGTATTGCGCGGAAGGTGTAAGCATTCCTTTAGCAAATTAACCCAGAAAAGAGGAACATACGTATTGCAGGTCATACTTAAAGGACATGCAGCCAAGTGTCCATACGAGATTTGTACATGTTCTGCCGTAAGTTTATTAAATGTATTTTTAATTTTAACTTCTTTATGCAAGAGCGCATGTTCTGATGACAATTTTCTCGTAAATATCATGTGCACTACGGTAGCAAAAAGAGCAAATGGAAAGGCAAATAGTGAAAGTAGAGAAGCAAGTAAGGAGAACTAGACCATTAAAGGAGTCCCCTAACCAAAAGTTTTAAAATTCAATGAAAAATTTTCTAAGTTTTCAAAATGTGAGGAAACCATGGTGACAATAAAAAAGCGAAGAAAAAAACTCGAAAATCACATGTTTTATTTTTTCGTTCCGGACTTTCGTCGTTAAGAAGAATGTCGCTTTTGGCTTAATCTCTTTCGCTAAACACAGTAGCGTCGTCGTTGGACGAAATTTCAAAAAATCGTTTCCCGAATACTGTTATTTTTCATTATTTTTCCTTTTACGACACTAATTACTTACGACATATTACGACATACTAATTACGACAAAATCTTTCATATAAGCTTCACTTGAACATCACTTCCATGTCCCATTATAGGTAACCTAATCTTTACATTTAAGTTGAATTTATGGTTAATATTTCTCATATCCTGTTAACCTTATTTTGAAAAGTGATTGTTTCTACTTGTAAGAGCAGCTGAAATGTTGTGAACTATTGCTCAAGGGTCCTACGCCACCAGTTACATTCAAGCCATACCTAGATATGTGATACGAGGCCAGACGTAAGAACGAGTAATGCGACAGCAGACTTGCAGTGCGAGAAGTTGATGTGCAAGCGAATGAGATCGTTCGAGAAGAGGAACGGAGCGTTGTTGCAATCAGCGATGAAGGCCAGCAAGGCAATGGCTGGTGAGCAATCGTACACTTCTGCATTCTTCATACCCACCATAAATTACTCGTGTAAGACCATCAATATGCTTGTAACCACATTATCAAAATCAACAAAAAAACCAGTTCCATTTTCCCCGCACTGCGACAGTTTTTACACATCCATCAGTACCAATAGTTCAGTTCTCTTGACAACATGCGTCTTTTGGGTCCAAAACATATCGTGCTTTAGTCACCAGAGATCACTTTTCGTTATTCATGTATTATTGACGTCGTGGTGTTTGTTTCCTGTAGCCCCTCTCCCTATCTCTCCGTAAGCATCTCCGGTCGTTCATGTCCCCTTATCCCCCCTTCCCCCTCTCTAACTTGTTCTTATTCCCCCCTTCCCTCAAACCGTCTTACGCTCTTCTCGAAACCTTCTCTCGTCTTGTGCTTCGAACCCGTCGGTCTGCATACATGTTTATCCCCTCTCGCCCCTCCCATTCCTCCCCTTCTTATTTTCTTTGCAGTCTGTCCATGTTTCTTTCCCTTCCCTATGACTCGTCATACTACACTCTCTTCCACATATCTTGTTCATAGCTCATTCTCACTTCCTCTCTCCACTACACAAGCTTACTTCACTTGGAATCGTTCTCTTAGGCATGTCTCCGTGTCCCTCTCACCCCCTCCATTCCCTCTCCTCTCCCCTCAGGCTCATCTCTCTTCTCCCTTCGCGATCTCTGCCTTCCCTTCGGTTGTGTGTAGTGCTCTCTTTACTCTCTCTGCTCCCGCTGGACTACAATGTAGTGGAGAGAGCGGAGCTGATCTTTCCTCACTTGCTCTCGTCGCCTGCGCTCTCCCCCTTCTCGTTGTCTCTCGCCTCTCCATCCCTCTCTACCCCCTCTTCCCTTCATTCCCTCTCCTCCCATCTCTTCTCCTACCTCCCCTTCCCCTTCCATACTCATTTTGCCAGAGTTCTGTCTACGCCTCTTGCTTGTTGATCATCTTGCCCTAAATAGCATATTTTGCAACCAATTCCAGTCTAAGTTATCACGATAAACGTGTATATTTCGATTGATTGTTTGTCGTGTATGTTTAATGACGTGTCTCTTTCCAGGCAGACAACCCGACTCATCTCGCAAGTCTGCACAAGTAAGTACCCTTCGCAGCCCATATCAGTCCAATAAGGTTCCCCGCTACTTCCGCATTCCCTCCACTGTTTCTATAGGCGAACAAGTGTCGGCTAAGCGACCACAGAGCACTCTCGCTGTCTGTCTCTCTCCTTTCTCCCCGTCTCTTCTCTCTCTTTGCTGTCCTCGTTCCCTTCGTTCTTCGTAAAGACCGAATCCTTGCAACTCCCTAACCATACAAGATAGTTGGTATACAGAGTGTGTCACAAGGAGCCGATTGCAGATGACAACAGAACGGAAAATGACAGTGATGTCATATGAGATATGGAAGAACAAATGTGCGGCGGAGAAGAGGGAACGTGAGGAGAGAAGAAGGATGGAGGAAGAGGACAAGGACAAGGATAACGACAACGACTCTTCACCTTCCCTCCCTCCCTCCTCTCCTGTCTCTCGCAAGAGAACTTATCCCTTCACGGAAGAAGAGGTAACAGAGATCGCTCCTTATCGAATTGCACTGAACTCCGTAGTCGATCGATGTCTTGTGAGTTGTGAGGGGTGACGAGGAGATGAAGAGATAGGGAGAGAGTGGGACGACGGTAGAGACAGGTAGAAGGATGCATGACGGTGAGAGAAGGACAGAGTCTTGTGTGGCGGGGGGGGG
>LS886239.1:43309-63560 GCA_900490955.1 Micoletzkya japonica | reverse complement strand
CCATCCCACCCATAAGAGTGAGAGTGGACGACAAGAAGAGGATCTTATCTCCTCCAACAGGGTGAGCGACTTGGTCTAGCAACATGAATGAGGAAGTGAAGAGAACTCACTTGGAGAGAGTTAAAGAGTTTCATTCGGTTAGTTGAGAGTAGTGAGTTGAGGATGGGAACGGCGTCAGAGGGGCCGACTCCCCAACTGTCCCCCACTCTCTCGTCTACTCCCTCTGCCCTTCCCCTTCGATCGGCTTCCTTCTCAACTTCCCATTCCAAACCACCCCCTCCCCTGTCCCATGCTCAGAGTCTATCTGTTCCTACAGTCCCGCAAGTAGTACACTCGTCCCTTTCATCTAACCTTCCATCTGCGGTCCCCTCCTCCCTTGCAACTTCCTACTCCTCAATAGGACAACTTCCCTGTTCGCTTTCGAATCTGCTCCCCTCCATGTCTATATCCTCTCTATCCACCCCTTCATCTAATTCTCCCACTGTCCCTTCCCTACTCGCATCCATGCCTACTTCTCTTCTACTGCAACAGTGTGTCCTTAACCATGAACGACTGCAGCAAGGTCTTCCCATCTTGTGTTTACCACAACCCTTAGTGCAGCCCTCGCCCCTCCCTACATCACTCATGCATTCGATACCGTCGTCAATGTCAAATCCATCTGTGACCCTATCATCAGTCCCTTCCCTACTGTCCTCTGAACTTGCATCTAATCCCTTAGTTCAACACCATAAGCTGCATACAGGGAACATCTTCTCACAACCAAATACCGTTACCCCCGAGATGTTGCAACTTCTTAAACAGAATTTAGTACATTTGCTTCCCCAGTGATATTGTTCGAAGGATTTCGGAGAAGTTTGTGTCAACGGTGTATAAGCTGGTATTCTCCTTACGGGCCACTAATACAGTTGGTGTACATGAACACACCTAAGAAGAGATAAAGCTTTGAATTTCAAATCGAGGGAAGGAATTAAGCTACTACAAGGAAAAATGGATACAGTCAAATATAAATGGTTATGAAAATGTTCCTTCAGCCTATTTTTCGCGAGAGTGATATGGTGAAAGTGAAGATAAAGGAGAAAAGAGTCTACTGACGGAACTTTGTCGAAAACAGCAACACTTTCATGTTTCATGTTCTTGAAAAATCATGATAAAAGTTGCGCGCATGTCCACTCTCTGCATGGTTGCGCAATGATGTAAACCAGCTGATCGAGGAAGGAACAAATAAAGAAACTTTAATTACTGTTCAATGTTCAAAATTTTCGAACATGAATTCTTTTCTGCTATCAATCTTTTCTCGTGTGTTATGAAAGATGGATCCTTTATTCCTGATTATCTCGACAGAAAGCGTCATTCAACCTCGTAATTAGTGCGCCCACATAGCGCATTTTCTTTTTCAAGTTCACCTTAATGTCCATCAACGAGAGAAGGAAAAGCGGAGATGAAATAAAAGTTCATCCAAGACCAGTGTGTTTTTCTTGCGTATATAATTGCTATACTAAAGAATAACCCCGCGCAATCAAATTCTTGCTTACACTACCCATACTACATTTCCCAGTGTGCGTTTTGCGCCTTATTCTTCGCTATGTATATAAGGGATTTGGTATATGAAACATTGAAATTTTTCAGATCACGTATGGAACAAGTAATATGAACATGAAAGCAGCACCTCTTAAAGGGTCCCACGATACTCAATCCTTACGTCATAATATGGATCATAGCACCCTGATTCCGAGTCAGGCATTCCCATTTTCTCATATTGTGTTTGCGCAGAGAGTGAAACAAACTAAACCCCAATTAGCATGCACATGCCTTTCGCCATGCTTTAGCATGCAGAGAGACACCAACAAACTTTAGAAAACATAACACGACAGCTAAAGATTGAAAACGCCACTGTAAGCTCTCACCTGCGCAGCTGAGGGGTTGGCCATCAATTAGACCGATCCAATAAGAGCTGGATAAAACGTGCCTGGATGTTTATACTTTCATCCCCGTGCACCAGCCGTCATCACCATCTAGATATATCAGGTAATCGGTTTAACGCAACAAATCCGTATTTAGAATAGATCCTAGTAACTGTACATTTGAGCAAGCTTTGTAGAAACTGAGAAGAAAGAATCTCACTTGCTACATAAATAGTCACGTATTCAAGTAAGCCTTTCTGGTTCTTCATATCTCCCCCATCCACCCTTGTTCTCTACCAGTCCAACATATAATGCTATTCTCACCTTTCCCTTATCCCCTCATCGGTGTCCTCTTCCTTCATCCATCTAATACTCCCGTATCCCATTTTCAACCTTCGCTCCATTCCCTTATTCTTCCATTTCTTTCCCTCCTCTTCATTCGCTTCTTCTCCCTCACCTCCACTCTGTCCCTCAACTTTCCTTTCTGCCCTCCTATTCCTCTCCCTCCCCTCCTCTTTCGAGTTCTCATCCCGGGGGTATAAAGCCATCGAAAAAAGACGGTGGACAGCGTAGCTGGCAGATAGGGAGAGGCTGGCAGCGATGGGAGCAAAAGTTCTAGTGAGTCACTTGACGCCCTTCCTTCTAATTACTTATTTAAGATACCCTTTCTAACTCTCTTATCAACTGCCAATGCGTGTATCGGCGGAGGAGGAGGATCAGCCTGTTGTGCACCTGCCACACCTTCATGCTCCAATCCTTGCGGGTGAGCGTTTAACTCATTTTCTTCTTTAACACCGTAAATTAGATTTGTTAATAACCAATCACCAATGCTAGATTATATTGGAATAGCGAATTTGAAATGGAAAAGATCATCAATTGCAAACCATAACTAGAAGATATGGTTAGAAAAAAAACGAATGATTTGCCTGTTAGCGATGTATGTATTCAAAAGCTAAATTTTATTTCCGTATTAAATAATGTTTCAAGATAACAAATTTGTGGTGTGGAGTTAAACCAGAATGAGAATATGGGTCAAAATTGGAAGAGAATCACAAGGAATGGGAAGCATTATTGAGTCTAATTTAAAGGAGGGTACGGAATATAAGTTAAGCTAATCGATTCCGTACAGATTCCGTCAGGGTTACGAATGCTCCTCTTTTGAGAATACTTTAATAATACCTGACTTCACAGTTAGATCACGTTCTTTAGAACGAAAGACCAGCAAATGACAGACTCGCGCAGGCGTAATAAGAGGAAAAATTATGTTTAAATTTTCATAACGATTTTTTGCCTTTACGTGCGATTCGCACACACAAAATGCTCGTGCATTATTAACTACACGTTGATGACCGTTATCCATAATCAATTCGGATAACGTGTGTTGCAAGTTTTTTTTTACTATTCCCTCATTCTGTTCTCGTTCTGTTCTTCCTTGTCCTTGTTCGAATGGCTTTGTCAAACATTTACATACCTAAGGAACTAGATTCATACAATGGGACAGAGCAGTTTAACGTTGCCGAGACTATTACCGAAAGACTGAAGGCATTAAGCAATACAATTGGTATGACATTGAAAGTGAAGAAGCAAATCCCTCAATCGCATCGCTATTCAGTTTTAGAGTGGAGAGGAAGGTGAGATGCATGGCACTCTCTTTGTGCATGAGAAGATTGCGCAAGCCGGATAGGGTTCATTCCATCTTCTCACTGTGACATGCACTCTCCCTCTTATCCTCTACATCTTTCCGTCTCTTCTTTCTTCTATCCATCCCCCCTTCCTGCCATCCCGCTGGTTCTATCTAACAGAAGCAAGTTAGAAAAGTGAAAACACATTCATTTCGATACGGGAATACCGGTGGCTGTGAAGGTTGAAGTCTTATTACAGAGGTGGTGCCGTGGGAGGAGTAGCAGCGCCTGTTGCTGCCCTTCCATCATACCCCTCTGTTCCCCTCGGAGTGGCTTCTCCTATTCAACCATTCAATGCCTATCCGCAGCCGGTGAGTGTCAGCTATTAAGAACCGTAGGGAACAAGTCAACTTGCAGAGCTACGGTGCGCTTCCCGTTCTGACTCAGGGCTACACTGCCCCACAAGGACCTTCACTTGTGCAAGCTTATGCACCTCAGCCCGGTGAGGGACGCGAGTGATAGAAAGAATGAAGATATGCATTCCAGGTAACACTTACGCCGTGGGTGGAGCTGGACCTGCTGGAAACGGTGCGTACGCACAAACTGGAATCACTGGACCCTTCTCACCCGATGGAGCGCCTATCGGAGGAGGTTCTGTTGGAGGAGGACAACAAACTACCGGACAAGCTGGAGCTAGTGTAGTCGAGGAGTCGACGACTAGCGGAACCCAGATTCCCGTTGAGCCAGCTACCATCGACTTCCCCGCCCCTGTTAACATGGTAAGCACATTATGCGGGGGAATGCATATTATTTCATCTGTTCAGGAAATCCCCGAAGCCACAAACGGAGCAGAGACGGCCATTCCCGATCTCCCACCTGACCTCGAGGCTAGCAATGCAAGAATCACACCTACTGGAGAGCCCCCTGTACTCATCGATGAAAACGACGAGTTCCGAGGAAACTTTGGGGACAACACTGGAGGACAAGCGGGAGAGAGCTCATTTGGAGGAGAAAGCGGAGGAACTGTAGGAGAATTCGAATCGACGACTGCTGGAGGACAAGGAGGATCGAATGGAATCGGAGGAAGCGAGGGAACGCGAACGGGAGGATCCGCAGAGTTCTTTGGAAATCAAGCTGGTTTCGAAGGAGAGCAAGGCGGTTCAGCGGGAGCTGGAGGAGCAGGTTAGAGTGAAACAAAACAACTATTAAAGAGCTCCAATTTAGAAAGCGGACAATTCGGAGGATCTGAGAGTGGAGAGGCTGGTTCATCTGCAGGTAGTGAATTTTTCTTCATACAAAAGTATGAAGAAAAATTCACTACCTGCAGATAAATCTGCAGGTAGTGAATCTATAAATCTGACGAAGAACCTTCCAACATAGAGCTCTTTTAGCGAGGATAATCTGTTTAATCTTTAATATTCCCAAGAATAGCTGCCTTTGAAGGTGGCTTCGGAGGTTCCTCTGCGGGATCAAGCAGTTCGTTCAGTGGATCTGCAAGCACTTCAACCGGAGCTGGATCGACTACTGGAGGAGGTAAATAAGGACAAGGAAATGACATAAAGGCTATCTTATTCAGACCAAGAAGAGTTGGGAGGAGCGTTCCCTGGAGGAGACCCTGATGAGATCTTCGGAGGTGCCGCACCTAGCGGAGGCACGTCTTCAACGGCAGGAGGCTCATCTGGTTCCGATGGCCAAGGATTCGGAGGATCGAGCTCTGCAGGAGGTTGGCCTGCCCTTTTTACTTCTCAATAACTCGTGAATATCAGGAAGTGGAAGCGGCAGCTTCGATGGACAAGGAAGCGAAAGTGGATCAAGCAACGGACAGGGATCTCTCCCTGGTTTCGGCCCATCAGCGGGAACAGGCCCAGCATCTTCCTCTGCAGGATCTTCCAGCACAAGTTTCGGTGAAGGATCTTCTTCATCCGGATCCTCTAACTCCGGCTTCGAAGCTGGATCATCTTCGTCTGGTTCGGCCAGCTCAGGATTCGGAGCAGGAGGTTCCTCTTCTGGATCTGGCTCAGGTTCGACCTCTGGAGGATCTTCTGGGTTCGGTGCAGGAGGATCGGAAAGCTCATTCCAAACGGGAGGCGGTGTTCCTGAATTCGGTGGATCTGGGTCCTCCGCAAGCAGTGGATCGCAGTCTGCTACACTCCCTGGATCGTCTTCAGTAGGATCCGGATCGTCCGGATTCGGTTCCGGCTCCGAGGGCTCATTCTCTGGAAGCGGAGCTTCGGCTGGGGGAAATGCAGGAACTGCTGGAAACGGAGGATTCGGTGGAGAGAGTGGATCAGGAGCAGGTGGAAGCTCTTCCTTTGGAGCAGGTAATCCAGAGTAGCTACAAAAATTGAAAATTATAAACAGCAATCTATAGTTTAAAGTATAAACCAAAAGAAGTTTAAAAATATTTGTGAAGACTTACAATTAGTATCTGATCAAATAACTAAAATGCCCTTAAGGAGGAAACAGCGGATCGGGATCTTCAGGAAGCGGTAGTGGAGGTAAAAATGTGTCGAGTGCTGAGAAAGATGCATGCACGAATGATTGATTGCATTGATTGTAGTTGTTGCATTTGAGTTTGTACGTAGGGCATCCAAAGTCATCAAATGCAGGATTTGGTGGCGATGGAAGTGGGTTCGGTGGATCGTCTAACGAATTCGGTTCGGGAGGATCAGGCTCGTTCGGGGGCTCGGGAAGCGGCGGAGCGAGTTCTTCCTTTGGTGGAGCTGGAACAAACAATGGAGGAGATGGCTCTGGATTCGGAGGAAGCGGTTCATCTGGAAACTCCTTCGGAGGCTCGGGCAGTGGATCTGGAACGTCATCTGGATTCGGATCTGAAAGCAGCTTCCAAGGATCAGGACCTGGATTCGGAGGTTCTGGAGAAGGCGGCTCCAATACTGGATTCGGAGGATCCGCATCTGCAGGAAATGGTTTCGGAGGTTCTGGAGCAGGCGGTGCTAATGCCGGCTTTGGAGGAGCAGGATCCGCTGGAAATAGATTCGGAGGATCAGGATCCAGTGGCGGATTCGGTGGAGCTGAAGGAAATGGTGGAAATAGCTTTGGAGGCACTGCTTCTTGGCCTGTTCCTGGCACTGCGAGTGAACGGAATGAAGGAGCACAGTTGGGCACTAGCACAGGCGGAAACGGGCAAGGAGGTAATGTTGGAGGATACGAACAACCCGGAAGGGGATCCGAATCGTCCACCAGCGGATACTCACAGCCATCTGTCACGGTAAGAAAGTTCACACTAACACGAAAACGGCTAATCTCAGAAAGCCCCGAGTGGAAACGAGGTCTATCCCGCCGAGCCTGAGAAGGAATGGACTGAAGCAGGACGAGTTCCGGTCGCGCCCACCTACATAAACACCAACGCTCTGGTAATTATATTAATACAATGTATTTTCATAATACAATGTTTCAGGTCCCGGAAGAGAACGGCTACTCGTCAGCTTCCACTTCTACACCTGAACTCGTTCCTGTTGCCAAGGTGCCCGCCCTTGAGTACGACTCTCTTAAGCGAGTCAAGAAACATCAAACCGGAGATAGCAGAAGAAGGCTTTAAAACTAACGTAGCCAAATGATATTAACATGTGCTTCAAGAACGTCCGACATTTCAACTAATGAATGTAGCGAACACAGTTCACTATGTGACCCTCTTAATACAAGGCAATGCCTTTCCACGATCTCTTATTATGTTTGTTTTCCCGCCAGATTCTGTTCTCCATTGCTCATTGTGCAAATTTTACTTTTGCTGCAAACTACACCACTAATAAAATATTTTTTTGTTTTCAGTTTCAGTTTTACACCGTTTATCTGGGCTAGCAGTGGAGGGGTTCCAAAGGAGGGAGTCTTGATAGATAGGAGAGGTCGGGGACTTCAAATCTTCGTCAAATACTCACTCAGCCCGCGGTGTCCATGATCTTGAGTATCCTCTTGATCCTGGTCTGGCGCTAGTTCCCCCGTGCGCCAAGTCTTCAGGGGGGACGATTCATCTTCTTGTCCAAGGTTGAAAGGGGTGATTGAGAGAGAATGAAGGGAGCCGACCACCCGCGACGAGGACAGAGAGGAAGAATGTTTTTGTTTTACTCTCTTTAAACCGCTGAATGATAAGGATAACCTAAACAGTAGTCAACGTTGGATGGCATTTACGCTCATCTCGTCATTTGCAACTGCAGAGAGTATCAGCTTCCGCTGTATCTCCTGTTTTACGCGTTTGACGGTATCCACTCATCTGTTGTTTACGAGTCGCTGCAAATGTTGGATCTGCATCTAAAGCTGTTTCTCTACCAACTAAACAAAGATAGTCACAACGTGGTTGTAGTCAACGGCAGGGAAATCCCAACCCAGATCGGAAGAGGAGTAAGGCAAGGAAATTGTTTATTTCCCCGTCTCTTCGGATGAGGCCTTCAAGTTACTCCATTGGCGGTCGCGATTGACGTCGACAAAGGGTATTCATCCAACTACATCAATGGTCGATACCTGAGTCATCTGCTCTTCCCAGTTGATGCTGTTCCCATTAGCCAGGAAAAATGCAATGTATGGTGGATGAACTGACTGTCTCGACAGAAATCGGGCGGAGAATCCAGACTTTTTGCGCAAGAGGCGCGACCGTAAGTGTGTACTTGCGCAGCAGCGGCAACGCACCCTACACAAACCTTGCGCGCAACTTGCGAAATAGCAGGCGCAACCGGCGCATGACTGGCGCGCCACTTGCGTCCCTCCTTTCTCCCACACTTCCCACCCCTCCCCTCCCCTCCCCTTACTCCCGTACTCTTTCCACCTCCCCTTTCTCCTGTAAGGCATGTAAAGAACCGTAATTAGTGAGACTTTATTCCTCATACAAAAAGAAGAAATACGAAACATCAAAAGATTGGTATGTATTCAAAGACTCGTGGAAAAGGAAAGTATTACAAAAACAGTTTGATCTAACGCTCCATAGTCCTTTTAGATGTCTAAGTTTCAAAATTCCAAGCTTATCAAAGCACTATTTGACCCGTACCTTCCGGTTAAAGACCTTAGCCATGACACTTTACGTTGACCAAAAAACAAAACTACTGGAAGGTGCGGGCCAAACAAGTCACATAGAGCCTGCTACTGGTTATTTTTTCGTTCAAAGTTAAAACAGCGAATGCATAAATCAGACCAGTAACAGGCAGATGTAATGTAAACAAAGAGATCCAACAATAAATGAAACAAATTACATACTTATACTTCATTCGAATCCGCTGTCTCCTCTTCTCATATCTCTTCTTTCAATCAACGAGTTCACGCTGCGGGCCAGACACCAAATTGTGCGACGTTCCATTAATTTCGTCATCTTACTTGAAGGGCCTAAATACAAGACATTAGAAGACAATAGAAAAAGAAATATGAAAGAAAAAGAGAACGTCAGCAACAAGAAAACAGTGAAATTAGGTAAATAAATAAAATTCGGCCGGTTTGTCATCACTAGCGCGCAACAAGTAAATGTATTGCGCGCAACAAGCAAGTTTGTTGCGCGCAACAGGCGACTTACTTGGGCGCCACTTCCCCCCTTTTCGTTGTTCCCCCCAGTTGGCGCGCAACTGTCACTTTCCTTGCGCGCAACTTGCGACTTGGTGGCGGGCAACTTGCGAACATCGCGCACTGTCACGTTTCTGGCGCGCAACGTGCTGTTTGTTGGCGCGCCTCTTGCGTTAAAAGTCTGGAGCGAATTCTTGCTGTAAAACTTCACATTCAATAAGTACCGTTCTATTCTTACCAGCCATACGGTTCCGATGTCAATCAAAAAGGGCGCAATTCTTCTTACTTTCATGTATTCCTCAGAAATCTGGATGCTCACATCTAGACTCGAAAATAAGCTCGCTGTGGCTCAGAGGAAGTGGAAGAGGACCATGTCGGGCGTACGCATGCTTGAGAGAAGGACCAACGACTGGGTGAGGCGGAAGACGGGTCTGGTGAACGTCTACGTTACTATAGACGGAAAGTGGTTGTGGGCTGGCAGGGTTGCGAATATGGACCACTTGAGATGGAGCCGTGCTGCCCTGGAGTGGCACCCGAGAGGACCAAAGCGAAAAAAGGCCGACCAGTTGTAATGGAGGAATACCTTTGTCGAAGCGGTTGGTTACCGATTCCTGACTGTTGTCCTCGATAAAGTGACTAAACTGTAACCGTAACTGTAACTGTAAACGTCGTAACCGAACCACGTAGTAGGGCTTAGGAAAAATATATTTTACGAAATTCTAAATATATGTATTGACAAGTAGAGAGGAGTCTAAGGAACACAATATATTCCAAGTGTTCTTAGTTGTTTTTTTTTCAAAAGCACAAATATACAAAAAGTGAGATCTATTGAGACATAATAGACTGCGCTCCCATTCATGTGAGCCTTGCGTATTTGTTACTCGAGTACTGTTGTTTATTGTCGTCTGTGTCACTATCTTGCCTTTTCTCGCGGCTGTTAATGTTCCTGTAAATCCTATGCCATTCACTATGAAGAGACTGCGATCAATAAGGGGACCGCTCCCGTTGATGTGTATCGTCTCTCTCGACCACAGCGGTGGTAGAAATACCATGTTCGTTTGGTAATTGTCGTAAAAATCGTTGTTTCCAATGAACAAAGTGTTTGGTTACTTTATTACATCTTTACTTGGCAGCCGCAGGTCTTACTCATTCTTTTTTGAGACACACTAGCCATTAACTAGCAAAACTACGCTGTACCCGGCGATCCACGAAGCGTGCCGCGGTCGACCTGCTTATATGGTCCAGGACCTTCGCTCCTGGACACATAACACAGGGCTCCCACGGCACGCTTCACGGATCGCCTAAGCTTGTGTGTTAGGAGGGGGGCGGGAGCCTTCGGCGCCCACTGCTCTCAGTATGCATCAACTACATTAAGTTATCTTTTTCACGTCATAAGCGATGTTTCGGAGGCTCAATACATATGTATGAAAGGATCAGGGAAAATAGGACCAACCGTGCGGTAAGAAATCAGAGTCCAATGAATGCAATACTTTGAATCAAGCAAGGAGGTAAAGCGCTGCGATGAAGAGTCATGAGCGAAAATCAAGAGGGGTGTTCTATATGCAGGAAATAGAGCAGTGGCAGGAGGCTTGTCCCACTGTCCATTCCGCCCAAGTTCGGACCCCTGCTGACGCAATCCATTTTGCACATTTTGCCACAGTGCCTTCAAAAAATTTCAAAGTTTTTCTCTGATGACTTTTTGACCAAAAATGATCCCCGTGTTCTGAAACGTATTCTGACAAAAGTAGAAGATTTTTTGAAAAATTTCAAAAATATCGATTTTCTCAGCCAGTTTTCAACATTTTCAAAAACTCAAAAAAATGGTTCCGAGGTATGAAGAATTGAATAGGGGTCTTGTAAGAACTTTTTTGGAATTCGAACTTCTAAAGGAGTTAATCGAGGAACGGACAAACAGACCCAACACAACGTTCTAGACCTTTGGAAAGCGAAAATGGTAAGAACTTCATCTTTGTGAACTTCTAGTAGATCCTAAGAATGAGTATGATGTTAAATTTAGTGCCTATGCTGAAGCTCTTCCCTTCCCCTTCCCAAATTTTCATTCGTGGTGTGCGGCGCACCGATCTACCGCATTAGTAAATGTCGGAATGATTTTTCGCTTTCCAAAGGTTTTGCATTGCGGCAGAACACTGTGCCAAACACACACAGACAGACGGACAAAATTTGCAGTGATTTGCTAGTAAGAAGTAAACTCGACTTTACTCGGTTTCATGTATTGCCTCGTTTTCGCATTTCTTAAAACGGTGGCAGTATTTACTACTAACAATTGTAAGTTAGCGCAGTCTGTCGCATTTCTTGTGAAGTTTAATTATGTTCGATCTTTTCTAAAATATCTCTATCAAGCGCAGAATCCGTTTTTGTTTGTATTGTGTTCGCATTGTGGTTTGGTCATATCTTCTACTCGATCGGTGTTGCTCGCATTACTCTGCTACTTGGTCGTTTTTACTCGATTTGGGCTACGTGTATGTGTGATGTCCCGCATCAAGATTGTGATGACGCAGTCAATGTGTCGATAAATTATTATTATTATCTAGCTGTAAATGATTGTGTCAATTTCTTTGTACCCTCACTTTGTATGAAATTCTTCCCTAGTGCAAAACATTAAGGCGGTCATTTGTCTGCCATTTCCTAATACAGTAGATCGGAATGTAGTGACCACGAAAGATCGATTATGAATGGCTAAGGAAGGGCATCAATATAGGCATACTCCCCCACACCAAGAGCATCCTAGGTGTGGATGAAGTTAGGTCCGGGAAACGGGAGAGAGAGTCGGGATAATGAGATTGAAAGAATGATGTCGGGAGACCCGACTCTCCCGAGGAATGAATGAGAATGAAGTCGGGAGAGAGTCGGGGTTCTCTCCCGACTTTAAGGCTAATTTTTGAGAGAAGAGTGAAGGGCGAAAGATGAAGAAAAATGAGAAACAAGAGAGGGATGAATGATCGGGAGACGCGAAAATCCCGAGGAAGTCGGGAGAAGTCGGGAGAGATGCTCTCCCGACATAGATTCCTCGCGAAAGTCGGGAGACCGGGATGGCCCGACTTGGAGGAAAGGAATGAGTTTATCCCGACTCTTCGCCCGTCTCCCGATTTTATCCACACTACATCCTAGTAGTCTCAAAGAACAAGGTCATGTCATTTTAGCCTTCCAACGCTCGAGACAATCGTGCTTGAACATGGATATCCTAATTGTTTTCATGAAACTTCATATCGCTTCATCTATTCCACAAACGCAATCCTATTGCAGACACATTACCAAACATTTACGTTGTGATAGCTGCTTGTGACGCTACGTCTATCTTACACCAAGTATGCATTGAAGGGCGCGAGCGAGACATGAGGTTGAAACGGAAGGAATACATGTCTAGGTAGTGCGAATAAGAACATCTTAATTGAAACACAAAACTAGGAGAAAATTACATTTTAATCTAAATTATGCAAGGAAGCTACATATCGATATTCTCAAGGTAGTTGTAATACGTAACAAAGGCTATTATGATCTAGAGCAAACAGAGTAAGCTCGCACATAATAAATGTCATGTAACAAGCTTTCCGATTTAAAAAAAATAGATACCTGCTTTTCGAACTACAACAATATTAAAATAAGCTGTATCTATTTTACACATGCGTCGCCGCTTTTCCGCTTCTTATTTTATATAATATTAATAAATGACTAGGAGCAACAAATGAAATGTATTCACTGCAAATCTCAAATGGTAAAATTCCTAGCAACTCCGAACCGAATTCATCTTTAAAATTCCATTAGAAGCAGCAGTAAAATAAGTTTTTTTTTCAAAATTCGAAATTCTAAGAGAGCTCACGCTATGCTCACTACAGATACACACACAGACAGATGGAATTTTTTCAGGTGATTTACTAGTATGACGTGAATGCTCGACTAATCATGCCAGTGAAGATAATATAAGCATCAGGATTTGACCAATATATATTATTAGGAAGATGGTCTCCTCAAGTAGTGTCACTTCCTATTTCACTTCAAAACAATAGCCAGGATTATTTTTCTTACTAATTTTATTGAATCAACGTCTTCATAAAACAACCCATAGAATAAATTTGACACTGTGGAGTGCAGCAGTAGAGTGTAAAATTGCCGGTGCTATCGCAAGCATCTCGATGTCTACCATAGAGGTCGCTTCTCTTGTTCTACCTCAACTTTCTCTTTCCCCTATCCTTCATGTCTTGCCATTCTTACCTTCTCTCAATTCCTCCTGTCTTTTCTTCTTTCTTCCTCCCTCCTTTCTCTCATCCTTTATCTTGCCCTTGGCCCCTCCCCTCGGGGGCATAAAACGTTGTATTGTAACTCCACACTTGTGCCACTCACTCGGCAGTTCTCATCCATGAAGGTATTGGTTCCAAGAATTGTCTCTTGTATCCATAAGTTTAGACTTTCTTCGGTCTGCTTCTTCTTGCATCTCCTGCCTTCTCTTGTATCGGAGGTCTTGGTGGTGGTGGAGGTGGAGGATGTTGTTCTGCTCCTTCCTGTGCTCCTGCAGCTCCCCCTTGTGGAGGTAGCGCCGGTGCCGGGTGAGTACCAAACTTTGTTCAAAAGTATTGTTATGCTTGCTATGCATCGCGTGGCAGGATTGAAGACTCGTGTAGATCTTAGGTTAACTACAGCTACAGTTTTTCACCTTTATCGGAACAGCTAATGGATTGGGGTCCGAATAGTGGTTAATTGAATTATATGGGAAGTTACTGCTTCCGAATCATCTTCAACGCAACTCCCTCAATCTTGGGTATTCTTTTACTTTCCTCTTGGCGCTACCGTTCGCAAAATTTCTAGGGAGGATTGTTCTTTCCTGTCCTGGATTGAGCTTATGTAGGAAGCTTGATCGAGAAACGAAGGGGAAATCCCATTCGTCTCTCGATCAAGCTATAGCGCACGGCGAGGCCATAGCGAGAAAATAATTAACTAGTCATGCAAACTCGAAAGATTATTTAAAGTAACAGATGTGTAAGAAAACAAATCAGAAAGCTTAGTATGTTTCAGTTGGGTAGTATATAAAACTGAGAGGGCTATCGTGTTCGCGACAAGGTGACTTGCGTCTGACAAGGGCACAATAGCGTTCCGCTGTTTATACATCTGAGATTTAAGCTCTGCTTGGAAGCCTAAGCCTCTCATCTGTTGTGGAGCAATTAGGATATTGAGCATGGAGACAAAGGTGAAAGCGGATGTCGCTCTTGTGAGGTGACAAAGGGAGTCAAGTGAGGTGAAATGAGAAGGTAGAAGGTGAAAGGAAAGACTGACTCGGCCACAAATCGTCTGCATATCTCGTTTTGCTCGTTCCTCAACCATAGACATTTACAACGCGAATGGCATCCTGCTTTCAATGTTCCCTGCCATTTGAGAGAGAGAGAGAGATAACGTGATGAACCGCAGAGAGCGAAAAGGTGAAAGGGCAGCGCAGTAGAGAAGAAGGGAAGGGAAGAGGAGAGGGAGGGAAAGACAGGATGATATCGCGTTGCAGATACGCCGCAGGGGGATCGTATCCTCGTGCCCCCGTTGGATACGCTGGAGGTGTCTCTTACGGTTCGTCCTACGCTGCCCCCGCTGCTGCTTCGTATGGAGGAGCTTCTTACGGAGCTCCCGCTGCCTCGTATGCCTCAGCCGGAGTAGGAGCACCCATCAGTGGGGCCGCATACCAATCGGGTCCTGTTGGAGCCATCCAAGGACCCTTCCCTGCTGTTCAAGGAGGAGCTTACTCACAGGGACCCGCTGCCGGAGTTCAAGGAGGAGTCGGATCGGCCTACCAGAGTGGACCGGCTGCGGTTGGAGGATACCAAGGAATGCAAGCTGCAGTGTATGGAGGAGGACAAGAGGAGGCTGGAAGCAGTCAACAGGCGACCATTGGAGGGTACGGAGAGGAGGCAACTAACACTCAGGCTGGAGGAGAGTACGGAGAGAACGCGCAAGTCTCGAGTGTCGGACAGGCTGCTACCGCCGGAGAGCAGTCTGGATATCCTGAGGAGACCGCCTCCGCCAACTATGGAGCACAGCAGGTTAGAACATCGACGAGATCACGATAAACTCTGTCTTAGGGAGCCGCAGAGTCGGCTCAGCAAGAAGTCGCCCCCTCGACTACTCCCTACTCTGAGCCCGCCACCGTAACCGCCGAGTCGGGAACTGCCGAGGAGTTCGAGGAGAGTCCGACTGCTTCAGTCCCTGCAGCACAGACCAACGTCGAAGCTGTAGCGGAGGAGGTTTGAGCATGAAGGAACCCATCAAGTGAAGTATATCCTTAGCAGGAAGTGCCTGCTGCCGTCACTCCCGCCCCATACGTCCCTGTTGCCTCTGTTTCTGCACCGACCTCTGGATCTGTTGCTACTTCCGAGCAGACTGCAAATGCTCAACAGGGAACTGACTACGATTACGAAGAGGAGGTTCAGTACTTGAAGAAACAACTTTCAGCTTACCGTCAAGCTAGTAAATTGTGGGCCGTGTTTGAAACACTTGAAACAAGGCCATATCTCGGCTGGGAAAGGTCGTACAGAGTTCTGGTTGGAATTTTTGGAATTCTCAGGACGAGATCTACTTGTATATCAAGTTTGGTGATGATCAGGCAACTCTAAACCGGTTAAAACGGCTTTTATATATCTTGAATGAATGAAATTCTCGCTATCCCTGTTCGAACCTCTCCAATGCCACATTTTTACGTTTTAAAGGTCTTTAAACTTGATGAATCATTACCAAACTTGATATACAAATAGATCTCGTCCTGAGGATTCCAAAAATTCCAATCAGAACTCTGTACGACCTTTCCCAGCCGAGATATGGCCTTGTTTCAAGTGTTTCAAACACGGCCCACAATTTACTAGCTTAACGGTACAGCTAGGAAGTTCGTAACCTTCTAAGCTTAAGGAAGGATCAACGGCAGCCACTGCAACGAGCGCCGCTTCCAGCTACCAAGCACCTGCTGCACAGACCAACACTGAGACTGAACCCACCGAGGTTACTTTGAGTACAACCTGACACAACTAGAGAATAATTCAGGAAGTAGCGGCTGCCACTACTGCTGCCCCTACTCCAGTCGAGACTGAACCTTCTGCCTACTCCGAAGAGACTAAGGACACCTCTTACGAAGCTGTCGAAGAGGAGGCTAAGGCTGTCCCGGCTGCACAGTACACCAATGCACAAGCGACCGAGGTTGGAACATTAGAAAGATCGAAACATAAAGGTCATTAAGGCTGAGACTACGTACGAGGAGGAAACGACGATCGCCCCTGTTCCTAAGGAGGAGAAGGACGATTACAAGAGAGGAGCCGAAGCCGAGACGACCTCTTTCAGGAGAAGAGTTTGAATCATGTAATCTATTATGATACTAGGAAAGATCTCGGTAGTTGTAGCAAGTGCTAGTATAGGCTTTCAGCTATATTATATTGACTCGTCGGATAAACATTAAATATTTCTCGACGACTGATGTAAGCGTTTCCGCTTAGTACAAATAATGTAGTGATTGAAGCTCTTCGCTTTGTTTGTTTGACAGTTAGATGTGGTTCGAAGTTTTAATGACTCAAGCATGCACGCAGCATGACGATAAATTATTATTAACACCTAAACATTTTCGTAGCAAAATTGGCATGAACGTCATTACAGATCACAGTGATCCGACCAGTGCAACGGGTGGACGAGGGACGGGGTTCGAACCCCCGACCATCCGCTTGCAAAACGAACGCGCTATCCACTAGGACACAGCTCCAACTGGTTGCGGGAGTCAAGGCGCGCATGTATTATTGCTGTATCTCTAATCGGAAAATTGTTTCGGAAGCGCGACGGAGCAACTATGGTAGGGTATAACAATATTATTCCTGAGAAATTCGAACAAAACTCTTCGTAGCGCTTTAGACGACCAAGCATACTATCCATATCTAGAAGAAGATGATCATGGTGTTTTTCATCTCTGAGAAATAAGGGTTCAAAATGGCATCTTACACAGTACTGTGATTCGACCCTAAAGGGAGTGCGGCATTATGACGTTTAGAAAACGTCGTCCGCGCCGTGCACTCATAGGCACACCACGGCCTACTCTCTAAAGGAAATTTTGGCGTTCGCGCACCAGTTTATCAATTTACTTCCGGTTTTTTTGTGTTTATTTGTTACATATTCGAAAGATCTAAGCAAAATATCAGTGAAAAGGTGCATTTTGACCCTGCTGAAGACGTAAACCCCCCCCCCCCCTGTTGCATTGGTCGGATCACTGTGTCTTTCAATTTCATTTATTTGCTTTTTTTCCCGAGTAGGGAAAGAAATCGAAACAAAACTCTCCGTAGTGTTGTAGAAGGGTATAAGCTCTTTCAGATGGCACTAAGTTCGTTTTTCAGTCTCTTATGATCTCTGAGAAATAAGGGTTTTACGTCTTCAGCAGGGTCAAAATGCACCTTTTCACTGATACTTTGCGTAGATCTTTTGAATATACGAAACTTTCCATAATATTCAACAAATAAAGGCAAAAAACCGGAAGCAAAATGATAAACTGGCGCGTCAAAATTTCCTTTAGAGAGTAGGCCGTGGTGTGCCTGTGAGTGCACGGCGCGGACGATGTTTTCTAAACGTCATAATGCCGCACTCCCCTTAGGGTCGAATCATTGTGACAAATATTTCAAAACAATATAAAAAACATAAAATTAATAAAGAAGACATGTACAATGGCGCTTAAAAATACAACGGCATTGCAGCCATCATGGCTTCAAGTTGTATAAAAAAAGATGCGAGCATAATATCTGGACGGTCACAGTAGAAAATCCGCATCCAATCACACCATGAAAATGGGTGACTCTTTCTGATAGGATAGGAAACAACCACACGTGGGCACCGACCCGAAGTATGGGCGGTATGCATAAATGTTTTCATTATCCTACTACGGTAGTCTCATATTTACTAGAAAATTTCATTTGGCAGGCTTGCTAAAACTACGACTTCGTACATTTGTAGGCCCGTTTCTCAAAATATTGCCGGAAGGCTGCCCACGTATGGAAACAACGCTTATGAAGTTTCCTAACCTTAAAACAATTCCGAAATTTTGGCACCGCTCCAAAGTGGGGGTTCCGACCTGCAACAAAATGGCTTAAATTAGCCAATGTAAAAAATTTGCCTTTTGTCCAGTGTTCCAGCAATCTTGTGCGACATAGATATCCATTACCTATGACTAAAATTCCTTCCCACCCTTCTCTCCATTCCAAATACGGTAAATGTCACATGTTTATCCCCTTTGTCTGTCCGCTGCTCCTTCTTCTTTCTTCTCTTCATGCCGTTGGATCAACTGGACATGTATACTTCAAATTGTTGGACATTGTACGAACCTGAAAGAACACTTCATTATAGGGGTTGAAAAGCAAGCAGATTGGGTTATTTACCCAATCATTTCATTCCTTCTCTTCCCGGTGCGGTTGGGAATGTGATGGGATTGGCCCAAGCAGCTTGGGTCTGAGAGTCTAGACACAATCTGCTTGTGCCGCACCCAATCTGCTTGGGTCTCATTGATGGAGGAATGAGGAGGAAAGAGTAGGGAAAGGGGGACGATAATCGCAATAACTCAATTGGAGAGAGAGGAAAGGATGGGGAGGAAAATGATAATCATTCGACTCGACTTCATTCTCAACGGAGACTGATTGAATTTGAATGATTATCATCCCCTTCCCCCCCCCCCGAGTCTCAGACCCAAGCTGCTTGGGTCAATCTCATCCCATACCCAATCTCGCGAGTCTCTTTCATTCTTCACGGGAAGGAGATTAGTTTTGCGCTTGTTTTTCAACCCCTACTTCATTATTAACGCTACATAAGAAATAGACCATTGCCACGAGAAAGGCTTGAATGTGTCGGAATGGAGGGCGAAGTTTCGGTTCTTGCAGACAATCCTGTAACTGCTACAGTACGTCATCAGTCTCATTGTCGGCATCGTATCCCTACCGTGCCCTTTACCGTACTTCCTTATTGGCCCGTACCGTACCCTCTACCGCAATCCCTTATTCTTCCCATTACCGTACCCTCATGAGGTTCCCGATGTCCTTCGGTGTATCAACAGGAGGTTTCAGACGAAATCCTCCCTCCACAACCTTTTCGTACACCTCAATAAATACAATACTATATACACATCAACTGCATTACTTATTGCTCGTTCTGCCTTCTTTCGTTCCACAATACCGTCTAGAGTATCATCTCAAACATGACCTACCGTATCCGCATTCCATGTACCGTACGGAACCTTGTAAGGAACGGAGAAGAGTTCGAAGAGGGTGACACCAAAGGCATAGACATCCGTCGCCTCAAAAACATCAATTGTCATGTTAATACACGACTAGCAGTTAGACCTATTCCATGCTGTTTCACCGTGATGGTTAATGCCAACCTTATCGACAACTTCACTCTGGAATACATCGGGCGCTATCCATCGGAGATTCATAGGCTTCTCCACGTCAACTTTGTACTTCTTCGATTTTCGAGAGAGACCGAAATCGGCCACCTCAATTCATCTATTTACAATGAAGTATGCTGACTATTTCTCATATCGTTGTCCAAGGCATCCCTTACCTTAGTAACAGTATCGATCAACAGATTACGAGCTGCGATATCCCGATGAATACAACCTTGAGAGTGGAGATACTCAATGCCCGATGAAGCTTCGTACGCGATTACGGTCCTGACAAGAATAGTATACAGTACATATAAACCAACACATTAAGGACACAGTATGCTACAATGCATTATGCATCCCGTTGCTCACATCAGAGATTGATATTGCCGGATAATCTACATAATAATTAATATGAATAAGCTACCTCTTGTGATAGGATGCCTTGGGATTAACTTCAATGAGATACTTGTCAACTGATCCTCCATTCACAAACTCCATAATGAGATAGTAGGGAGTGGCGTCGTTGCAAACACCGTAGAACTTGACAATGTTAGGGTGCTTGTAGTCCTTAAAGGGACACGGAAGTGATTTTCAAGTGAAGCTTATGTGAAAGATTTTGTCGTAATTAGTATAAACCCAGAATGAAAAATTATAAAAATTAATAGCATTCGAGAAATGATTTTTTGAAATTTCGTCCAACGACGACGTTACTGTGTTTAGCGAAAGGAATTAAGCCAAAAGCGACATTCCTCTTAACGACGGAAGCCCGGAACGAAAAAATAAAACATGCGATTTTCGAGTTTTTTCTTCGATTTTTTTATTGTCACCATGTTTTTTCTCAC
>LS886239.1:2931-43209 GCA_900490955.1 Micoletzkya japonica | reverse complement strand
CATTAGACCCTCGTTCACTTCAGATTCATGGCTATATCTCGCATACCAGCATGGTGCGCACTTCCTTCCACAGTGCTGCACAGGCATCGATATCTCCAAAGAGAACCTTCGCTGCGACCTGCAAATACCCTGTCAACGTGAGAGGACAGTAATGCATAGCCAATAGTATTCTTAACAAGCGTGTAAACTTGCCAACCAGCTATTTATTACCTTTACATTATCATTATCGTTATCATTATCATTATTATTGTTTATTATTATTATTCTATTCACTAAGACTTAGTCTTAAACAAACCGGAATAGACTCCTTCTGTCTCGGATAACGCAACAAAGCCTTGTAGACTGTTCCGTAGGAACCCTGCCCAAGTTCCTCAAATTCATCATTACACATATGTTGGAAGATGTGTTTACGAATATAATGACATTCTTGATATTAGCCTATATTTGATATTATCATCCACGAATAAACCATACAATAAACAGTGCAAACCTCTCCAATCTTGACCATCTTATGACTCAGTTCCCAGTGTTTTCTACGCACAGCTGTGCTCAGTACAACTGCCATGTTATCCACTTTGATAGGGATCTTCCGGACCTAATATAAAGAAATGGCATTTTAGTTTGTCACTTTCATCATGATGACACAGTATACTATGGCAACAAAAACCGAGATTACCTCCTACCGTATACCTGGTAATAGTCGATGAGAGTCTGCATTGTATCGAATTCCCTCTCCAGAATGAATCCGTTCTCGCTTTCATCGATTCCCACGTTTATCACCTCAACAATTACTGCATCTACAACATCTTTGTTATTTAACATTCAATTATAGTTGAGGAGAATGTTCCGTCAGTTGCGTCATTCCTACTTCCAATGAGAGAGCGAAGCGGTATGAAGAGAGTGCAGACGAAGTAGGAATGAGTTCACTGACGGAACTTCTTTGTCAAATATATTAACATTTTTTCCATTTTTCACTTCTTTATCTTCGACATTCTAACAATAAAGGAATCCTCATTTACTCACTTTCTTTCCCTTTCTGACAGATAAGAGAATAGGCCCGTCCTTAAGTTCAACACTTCTTCTTAGTAGATAGTTGCCGTCTTCCTCAAATTGATAATTTCTAATAAGATACTAATAGTGTGTTCAGCATTACAGTGCCCCAATCCAACTGTCGAAGGGTGTAAGAAAAACCTCGATTATTAGTATTATTCTTAGTTGTCATCCTATGAAAAGTATGAAAAGCGGTCATTTTGTCTTATGGTGCGTTCAGTGTAGAAGGAGGAGTAAAATCCTCGATAATTTGCTGTGATTCTTAGTTGACATTCGGTGAGTAGCGGTCTGATTTCCTTAGAGATGAAAGAGACACGACCGCATTTCCTAAAGACAGCAAAGAATTACCGCTTTCTTCGAACGTCGACGAAGAATAACAGACAATTCAAGGAAAATCTGACCGCTTTTTGTCGAATGTTAGCTAATATTCACAGCAAATAATCGAGGATTTTGAACCCCCCCCCCCTTCGACACTGAGTGCACCCTTAGAGATCAAATGGACATGACCGTTTGTCATCGAACGACAACAAAGAATACTCGCTTTCCTCTAATTTCGAAGAAGAATCATAGCAAATAATCGAGGATTCTTGACCCCTCGAACCGAACGCACCATAATTCTTAGACAAGCGCTACCATTTAAATTTCTTAATACAGTACATCTCTTCATCAACAGTCACTTACATCTCATACTACAGTACCCCAATCCAGTCCGAACCTGCAGTAGATTTCCCGTATCTTCATTCGGGAGGTATCCATGCCAATAGTCGAGTTCCGTATACTGTCCAAGCAGTTCCACCGGCTGAATGCATCGTTCATTATGTCGATTTTTCAATAATTATTCGTTGTTTTATCGAAGGAAGCAGGCTCCAGGGAACTAGAACGATTACGCGTAAAACCGGTTACCATACCAATGTTAACTTGCTGGCCTTCTTCTTGCCTTTCCCTTTGGGCTTCTTGATATCTTCGTCCGACTAAACGAAAACGCTCGAGTATAAAACAGTAACTTTTTGGCTGTTCAAGAAATAAGGTCAAGGAAATTGAAAGAAATCGGACCTTTCCCATGGTCGACCGTCTGCCGGCAGCGCAATGTGTAGAATGAGGGAGGAAGGGACCGATGGTTACACGTCGCCTTCATTATTTAACTGCTCTATGAACTTAAATGTAAATATCGGTGTTATCTGCTGGGGTGTCTCAATTGATCAAACCACGCTCTTTTCAATTCACCAGTTTCGCCTTGTATTAGAACGGACAGGCAATGGTAGAGAACATGAATATCTATGGAGTATAAGCATATTAGATAAAACAGCAATGACCATCAACTTTATGGCATCAAGGGAAAAACGTGTGCCAAAAAATTGAACTGAAAATTGTTTGTGACAATGTCGATATTTCAGAAGTACCGTATCTCTAAATTTTGACCGTATATGTCTTGTTTTTCTTCTTTCATTCATTGGTTCATCAAAATTCTTGGATAATTTTTTGTTCTTCTTGAGAAACTTTTGGAAAACAAAATCTTGCGTTCTGACTCCTAGCAAGGCAGTAATTACATGCGCTCTCTACTCAAGACAGTTCCTGTAAATTCCCCTGAAAAGAAATCAAATACTTCAAAACTTGCCTTTTTGGAATCTACAGTATGCTAATGTCAGTGAAAATCTTACGTAAGATAGTTGAGAGAGTACGGATACATTCTCTAGAATCGTGTTCTATAGTTTTTTTCATGGCCTCCTCTTTTCTTTCATCATTCCTCCTATGACCAACGTGATCAACTTGTCCCGTTTCCGATCCCTGTGAGTAAGATTCCATAAGCTTGGGGGCAGAGAGGGAAACTGGTTGTGTACAGTCCAGCAGGCTGCAGCATCAACCGCAGGTTGCAATTGACGTGGGCCCAGAGGGGGAGGGGGGCATGAGTTAGTCACTACGTTTAAGCGTCACATAAAACTAAATGACGTTCTAGTTGACGATGTATTTATTGTATCTACTAGCACTGTTCGAACTCGAGCCCATAAATTCAAGCCTTCATTTATCGCCGATAAAATATTAGGAATAGGTTGCCAGATAATCTCTTTGACCAATCCGTCCTTACTTTTCGCAAGACTGTGCTAAATTATCTAACTTAACATAATTGCTAATCACATTGAGTCACCTGCTTGACTCTCTTAACCTACTAGTTATATTACTCTAATTATGTGCCATTATCAATTATATGTATTATCAACAACTAGAGTGGATAAAGAATGAATGAATGAATGAGAGGCTTAGGAGTATACTACTCGAGTAGAATATATAATATGCAGCATATACATTCTACTTTATTACCTCTGATTCAATTGTGTAATGAAACGTAAATTAATATGAGAATAGGCTTTTGCACCTTAAAAAGAAAGATTGTGAAGACTAGAGATGTGCATGCGCGTTCTTTTAGCCAATATGTTTTATTTCTTTTGGCGACGAGGCTCGTTGCGGTTATGTATGATCTATGAAACATAGGCATCAAAAGAACTCACATGCACATCTCTATTGAAGACCTGGATTTGAAATGGAGTGGATAAAAAAAAGAGAGATGGCGAGGGTGCTGTAGAGCGCTTGTCGCACAGCACTGATCGAAATTTTACCACCAAACAGCACCTATTTAATGAATCATTCACCACACAAATTTCACCATCCCGATTTTAAATTATGCTCCATTCGCCAACAGGCTGGTGAAATTTGTGTGGTGAATCATTCGCTAGGTGTTGTTTGGTGGTGAAATTTCGCTGAGTGAAAGAACAAATACATTGAAGAAGAAAGCTTCTTTATCCGAGGAAGCGTTCCTAGGATCCTAAAATCCTAAAATGACGTGCTCGTTCAATTGAATATTTAATACTGTCTCTTGAAGCTAAATCTGCGAACTGAAAAAAACAGTGAACGAAGGGGGAAACTTCTTGCATAAAAAACAAATGCGCAGCACTAAAAATTGTTGTACCAATCACAATTGCTTATCCGACCTACACTCAGCGAAATTTCACCACCATACCGCACCTAGTGAATCATTCACCACACAAATTTCACCAGCCCGCTGGTGAATTGTGCGCCTTTCACCAGCGGGCTGGTGAAATTTGTGTGGTGAATGATTCACTAGGTGCGGTATGGTGGTGAAATTTCGCTGAGTGTAGTTGGCTGATGTTTGACATTGGCGGGACTCTGTTATAATAAAAAGGATTATCTACTTCCTACATTCGTTGCGAGATCAACGAACCTTGCGCAATCATTTGATAACGTCAGTGAGAGAGAAGAGAGAAGATGAGAGAGGAGGAGCTTCTAGTAGTCTATGTATGTGAGATGAGTGTGAGATAGACGAGACCTCGTCCTCTGCTGCCTTCTATTTACTCTCTAACATTCTGACTCCTCGAAAGGAAGAATCTCTTGAATGCCACTTCTCCTTCAATCCCTTTAGGAGTGTCTCCATCCCTTTGCCTCCTTACCTCCCTTCCCTTGTTAGCATCTGTCCCTCTATTCCTCTACCTCGTAGTCATCTATCTCTTCTCTTCGTCTCTTCATTCATCTCCTTCGAGTCTCTCGTCTAGCTTACTTAATTCATTCATTCTTCCAACTTGACACTCGAGAATTCCTTCTCCATTCCTCCGTCGTCTTTCCTACTCTTCAGCCTCTTTCTTTATTCTCCTTTCCCTCCTATTCCTTTCTCAGTTAGTCTCCTTCTCTCTATAAATCCCTTCTCTCCTTTCCGTTCTTCACTATTTCTCTTCTCTCAACTTCATCGTTTGCGTTCCTCGAAGTCTTCATAAGTATGTTCAAAGTGTTCATTTACAGTGCGAATAGGCTGGATATGGGAGAGGAGAAGATACATGAAGAGAAGGAAGAAGAACTGGGGGAATTGGAGAAAAGAGCGGAAGAAATGCGGCTGAGGAGCGTGGTGCAGGAGGAGTACGTGTGGATTACGATTAGAGGGGTCGTCGTGGGATTGCGAGAATAGATACTGCTCATGAAGGATTAATAAGACGGCGAAATAGTACTATCTATCTTCATTTCGATAGTGTACACAAGTGGGGTTTGAGGGGGGGACGATAAGATAATAATATGACTGCATTGACTAGAGAAGCAGCTGAGAGTCCCTATGCTCATTGTGACTCAGTTAGGAGAGCGAACTTCCCTCTCAATAATGGACAACGATAATTGTCTAGTTTTGGTTCCCGAATCCGCTGAAAGGTAGGCACTAGCACTCTATAGAATAGAACCATAAACTGAGGGAAAAGCAGGTGATAGAGGGAGTGAGAGTGATTTGGTAGTTTGTTTGTTTGTTTATAGATGGAGCAATACTATCTAGGGAAAGGAGTGATAGGGACAGGAATAAAAGGGGGGACAGGGTGGACAAAGGGAGGGAATTCATCGTATTCATCGTGTATTCAGGGGCGACGATATCGACTGGATTCTGGCTCCTCTCGCCGTCACCATTCTACGTATGAATCTGACTCTCAAACACAAACATCTCAAACGAGACGAATCCCATTGGGCCTTCTCATTACAAGTGAGTTGCTTCCCTTCCAAGCAATTCATCCCTTCTTCGTTCTCTCACTCTCTCACAGCACACACAGGCACACTCTCCACGGTGCGAGTTGCGACGAATATTTTGTAGTGTGAATGATCCGATTCATCGAGAATTGATCAAACTGCTTAGTGAGAGAATGACATCAAGTGAACAGAGAAATTCGACAGATCAAACCACAGCACCCACTCCTTGACTATCTCCCCTTCCAGTTGATAATCCCCTTCCTCCTTGCTGGATGCGGTCTGTTATGCACGGGTATTCTCCTCGACTCCTCCACCTCTGCCCCCTTCTTCACCAATATCCCTCAAGCTGTCGTTCTCGTTCCTGTTCTTCTCGGTCTCAAGGGAAACCTTGAAATGACCTTTGCCGCGCGTCTATCTACTCTTGTGAGTCGCTTCTTCGTAGGAGAACAGTCAACCGTTGATGATATCAGGCCAACGTGGGTCTGATGGATACACGGGCAGCGATAGCCAGAGCCTTCGTCTCGAACACGGCTCTCACTCAGGTACGAACCTCTCCATTCCCTCCCCTCCTCCCTTAGTATCTCTTCCTCTCCTCCTCCCGTTTTTCCTTCTCAGGTCCAAGCTGTAATCGTTTCTTCCCTCGCTGTAGTCGTGTCGATGTTGATGACTGTTGTGCATGGAGAGAGGGTCAGTCGTATGGGGAGGAACGGGGGGAATACGAGGGAATGGGATGGGTACGGAGGTTTAGCACTACCATGCAGTACACGCAACCACCCTATGAACCTATGGTTGTGCTACATCAGTCATCCTTTACAAAGAGAAAAGATAAGAATGCTCTCGTTATGCAGATAGAATGGGGGAACGTGCTGTGTCTACTCACAACGTCCGTCTGCACTGCTTCCCTCCTCTCCTTCGTCCTCGGTTCCTTCATTCTCCTCGTAGTTCTTCTCTCGAAACACTTGAAGGTATCCTCTCATCCCCATCCCTCCACTTCCTCCTTCAGATTAATCCCGACAATATCACTACTCCCATCGCTGCAGCAGTCGGAGATCTCTCAACTCTCGCTACCATGGTATTCCTACTTTTACATGAAAGATCACATCTTAGTGAGGATCATAGACCCTCTTCCTATATTTACCCAAAACACGATAATGAATACGATTGTCGGGGTACAATGTTGTATTGTTGTTATCAACCTGCAAATAGAAGAAGGAAATGAAGGCATGGGAAGTAATGGAGTGTGCTATACGATAGGTAAGATAAGTAGTGACTTTGCAGACTCTGCTGGGGGATCAGTTCTACTCCATTCCTCCCTCCTTATCCTTCTTCCTCGTTATCCTTCTCCTCTTCTTCTTCTCCCTTGCAACATTCTCCACATTCATCGCAGCTCGCAATGAATTAACCAAAGACGTCAGTCTGCGATTCCTTCTCCTTCTTCAACTCTCAGATTGAGGTTCTAATCCACGGATGGTGGTCGGTATTGGGAGCGATGCTAATTGGTTGTGTGAGTGGCGAAGTGCTTCGAAGGGCTGTGTCAGCATTCCCCGGAATTGCCGTCTTTCAACCGCTTATTAACGGTGAGAGTAAAGGGGAGAAGGTGTATAAGGGAGTGAGTACAGGGATGGGAGGGAATGTGTGTGCGGTGCAAGCATCGAGGATTAGTACGGGATTGCATAAGGAAACGAAGGAGAAGAGGGAGGACAAGAGGAGTCTCACGGCCTTCGCGTCGCCGACTAGGGCCTTCTTCTCCGACGGTATCCCCCTTCCCCCTTCCCCTTCCCCCCCCTCTCCCCCCAACCTCCCCTTCAGACAACGACTCGTCTACAGCTCGTCTTCTCGTCCCTCTGTCCCTCTTCGCCCATTCCCTCTTCTTTTCCCTCATCTTCCTCCTCCCCTACCCTCCCCCTCCCTACCACTTCTCCCTTCTCCTCGCCCTTTCCTATTTCTCCGTCGCCTTCGTTCAGGTGGCTCTTCTCCTTCCATTCCCCCCAATCCCCCTCCAAACCCTTCTCTTCAGGTAGTAATGCTGCTGTACATGTGTCAATGGGTGGTCCGTTGTATGTGGAGGGTTCGAATCGACCCGGATTCCTCGGCCATTCCCCTTCTGACTGCGAGTGGGGATCTGATCGGGACTGCGCTTCTCTCCCTGTCCTTCTTCGCTCTCAATTCCATCGCACCCTTCCTTCGTCTCAACATCGAAGTCATATCCCCTTAGACCATTTCATATCGCCCAAGACTTCATTAGACATTATTATCCCTTTTTCACGTGTACTTTTCCTCTGACCAACATCTCAACATTTCACGGGTAGATTTGAACCTTTCTAACTGTTTATTGCAGCTTTATTCAGTGCTGACTCTGATGCATCTTCCTGTTCAAAGACCTACTTTAGCTCCGGTTCGTATTTATTTGAAGTCTGCGGCCTTCTTTGTACAGCAATCCGTATCGGGATAGAGAAATGATAAATAAATTTCCTTGCTCACTCTCCGTCACAGTAATAATCGCAATGGACGAAAGACCTCTCGACGAACGATAATCGATTCAATTTCTTCTCAAGGGGATGTGAGATGTCGTGAGTGACCTGCGTAGGGAACTCTTATAACAGACGACAGTCATCTTATTATTGACGAAAAAGTTCCGTCAGTAAACTCATTTCTACTTTGTTTGTACGCTCCTCATACCTCTGCCCTCTCTCGTCGAAAGTAGGAATGAGGCGAACGACGGAACTTTTTTCTCAACCATACCTTGAGAGGCAAGTCCTCGTTCATTACAATGTGCATCTCGACAATGGAAGTCGCACCGATGTGATACATCATGAGATGGTCAATCTTCCTGAACAATAATATGGGTATGAATGTAGCGAATATGAATTCTTACGTTATCCTATCATCATGTTCAATGGCAATCTTAAGTATCCTCGCTACTTGATGTCTATCTCCTCTAACTCCAGTCATCCATGGAATGAATTGCATTGCATTCGTGAACCAGTTGAATGCGATGACCCCACTGCAACAATCCCCCTTTGCAATCCTCGTGCTGTTCCCTATCCCTCCTCCCTTCTCTCCAATTCCTCACCCCTCCCCTCCCAACTGACCAAACAAGCATGGCTCCAATCGGATCTGCATATTTCCAGTAATGGTCACCAATGAGAGCTGCGGTAATTGCGACTATTGAGGTGGCGATGTCATTCCTCATGTCCATGGCTAACACCTGGGTAATAATGAGGAATGCGAGGAAGGAAAAGGAAGGGCTTCACCTTACATGGAGGAGTTCCGCGTTTGAAGCAAATGATCATAAGGACGAATTTGAGAGAACAGCCGGCAACGAGTATCGCGAGGGTGAGAAGGGTCATGTCGGGGTTGATCTGGAGGCAAAGACTACCTACACTACCTATCCCTGAGTGAGAGACAACTCCTACCTTGTCCTCGATTATCGCAGTTACGGACTTCATGATGATGACCATGTTGGCAATCCCCATTGTCACCGAACACAGAATGACTGCGATGACTTCCAGACTACAAATATCAAGGTTCTTCTGCCTCTTGTCTTACCCTCGATCGTCCACGTCTCCACTCTCTAACCTTTCCCTTCCCCGTGGGTATTGGAATTCATCAGCCTTCTTTATCTTGTACAGACAGACTCCAATGATAATACTAGTCGTCAAGTCCATTGCCGTGTCGACAAAAGTACTAAACGAGGACATGATTAGATATCAAAGATGGCGTCTTCTTAAAGAGTTACCTTACGATGGAGAGAGATCCTGAGAGAATAGAAGCAGTGAGATTTGCACCGAGCAGCACGATATTGAGAAGGAAGAGAATCTTGTTGAGAATGGAATCGACCCGACGTTCGGTCTGACAAGGGCTACTTCTTCACAGTTAAGAGGTATCGCTAATAAAACTAGGGTACTATAGACGCTAGCTACCGTTCACCTATATTAATCTAACATCTCGTCAGATAATGGTCTACTGCATAATGGTCTATATTCTACTGCTAAACTCAACTAGTACTTCGGAAATAAAAAAGATAAGTGAGAACAATCGAATATGGTTGAGGAAAATGCTCCGTCAGTCGTCTCATTACTATTTTCGACGAGAGAGCGAAGCAGCATAAAGAGAGTGCAAACAACATACGAATGAGCTTACTGACTCAACTTTTTCGTCAATAATACCTCCATTGGTTCGACCTCCCCTTCCACAATCAATTCATCTCTTGCATATTCATCCAGTAGATCCGCTTGATCCTCGTAGAACTAAACATCTCCGTTCACCCTCTCAATGATAATATATTCAATGTCATTGAGAGGGTCATAACTATCACGTGTGACGTATGGCGCAAGATAAACACAAATAGTCGATCGCTGTTTAATAATCCCATTTATTATGGAATCGACGATCGACTAGAATTTTGCTTTAGTGAGAAAAGCAACAAAAACAGAATGAGAAAGATAGAATTAGGGAGATTAGAGAGACATTGACTTGCAAAAAGTAAGCTTCTCATTTGCTTCAATTCATAAATGTTTCGAAACTTGTGATTGCAAGAAAATTGGAGTAAACGAACCTTCTTGAGCAGTTTCCGTGTTCTTCGCCGTTGTAAACATCCCTGTCTCGGTCTCTTCACCGGAAGAAGAGGCTCCTTCTCCCCACCCTTCCCCATACCGAATACACACTCAGATAAGATACTATCACCCACCCCAAAAAGGACTCACTCCTTCTCACCATGTCACTACAATTTCAACCACAATATTCGCCTTTTATCGTTCGATTAGTACATTCTCGGGGGTAGCTAGGAAAGAAGACGATCACTTCAATAGGGAATTCTTGTTCCAAGGTCGACCATCAGAGCGAGGAAAACGGGAGATTGTATGGAGAATGTGCATATTGCGGAGATTGTTGCTTCTTAAATTGAGGGGATCATGATGAACAGTGAATTGCATGTAAAGTTTTCGCGAATTCGAGAACAAAAGCTGTTCTAGAGAAATGTTTAAAAACAATTGGATTTACTAGTGAATTCCCGCTAAAGGTCGGTGTAGAATCTACATTGTAGACGATTTTTTCCTTTCTTGAGATAAAGGACAGAACGAAGTACCTCAAGAACTCCTTGATTGAGGTTCCCTCGGAAGAATAAGAAAGGAAGAAGACGACAATGAGTATAATCACCATCAACTGTACCCTCATTCCTGATATTTCTTTTATTATTACTCTGCAACCAATTGCACACTCGGTAAAGAAGAGGAGAGACATGTCACATACTCTGCGCTTAAACTACAAATCTCACGAGAGGGTTCAGCTATTCATTTGATAATCAATACAAACGTATCCGTCCTTGTAAACTATCTATTATGCGCTCCTATCACACAGGATTATTATGGCTACGAAAACCATGAGAGATACAAATGGAGTATAAAAGGAGAATAAATGACGAGAATTGAGACTAGCCGATGGACTAAGTTGAAAGTAAAGGGGAGGGAGGGAGATAGCAGCAGAGGGGAGAGTCTTGTCAAGTCTTATGCAGAGTGTAAAGATGAGAACTGCTCCCTTTTATAGTGTCGCTAATGACAAATCTTGATTGGGAAGGGATGAATGAAAGGAAGAACATGCAACTTGGACGTTAGATGAGGAGGAAAGTGCACAGTGTTCTGACAACAGTTAAAATGTTAAGCGAACGAGATGACGAAAAATGACCCTGATTTCGGTAGGAATTCTCGCACGGAAAACACCGTCCTAAGCATTTTGGCTCGTTCGCTTAATATTTAGAACACTGTGAGTGGAAAAGGGATAGTAGGAAAGACTATAAAGGCTCCGGTCTCCTGGCGGAACACCGGTCGCAACATCTCCGGAACACCGTACGTAACACGCCCGGTGTTCCGGCCATGTTCCGTCCGGTGTTCCAACGTGCACCGTCGGTGTTCCGAAATACGCCTGTGGTGCTCCGCTCCGTCTTCTCTCACCTATGTCTTCAGAATTTGAATGAGGGTGCATGCACACTGCGCTGTGGGCAAACCGACCGGTCGTTACGCCTGTTTGTCAAAAATAGGAGCAGAGACTCTAGTGAACTGCACACAGAGTATCTGAATCGCTCTTTCGTTGAGAGAGTGAGGCTATTTTAATTGAGGCTATGTTTCCCAACAGTGCGGCCTAGCCCAGCCGGGTTTACACTGTAGTACGAATGGAGCACCACCGGTGTTCCGACAGAAATTCCGATCTCGTACTACTTCCGTAGCACCGCTGGTGCTCCGGTACGCCAGCGGTGTTCCGGTAGGAGACCGGAGGGAGAGAAGCTACAGGAGAAGATGATGAGGATCACACAAACACAAAGTTTGAGCTTATTTGATTGATGGAGAAGAGAGCCCAGATCGAGTCAAATCAACGCTAATCTCACGTACTCTCACAACATATATTATTGGAGGAAAAGGAACGTTGAGAAATCTTTGCAGCGCACTCCGCTAAATACAGTGAAACGCTCTTGGCAAAGTGCCAGCTTAGGCTAAAGCCCGGCTCCGGCTGAAGTTTCACGGTGGTTAGCGGAAAGAACTGCGCAGCTCTCTCAACGTTCGCTTTCCTTCAATAATAACAACGAAGGAAACAGAAAGATTATAACGAGAAAAAGCAATCGAGGCTATGTGAGTCAGACTGAATGAATGGATGGATGAATAGACCTTGAGAGGACAGAAAGAGACAGAATACAGATTAAAGAGGGAGGAATGGACTGCGAAATTTGAGAGGATGCGTATGAGGAAATGTGAAGATACGTAAGGAGAGGTGTAGTGAAGGGGGAGGGAAGGGTAAGAGGGGTAAAGGGGGATAAGGGGTAAGAGTAGGATGAGGAAGAAGGGAACAGGAAATGGAGTGTAGAGATACTAGGGAAGACGTGCTCAGATGGATATGTCCCCTCCGTATCGAGCCATCGTGAACATGAGAGTGAGACCACAGAAGAGACCCGATGCCTCAAGGGAACATACGAGATTCGTTGAGAGTCCATTCAAGGATTATCGACAGTTGACTGACAATGAGAATACATTGGACACACCTGGAGAACGAATACGTAGAGTCCCTTATAAATAGAGATATACAACGCCTCTTCCATAGCTTTCTTCATTTCTGGCATCTCAAATATATCATTATTACAAATCTATCAAAAGGTGTTGAATTGGTCATAGATCCATAGAAACGTACCATGCAAGAGAGCGAGATGTACAGGAACATTCCTCCTGCCAGTGCAAAGAGATACTTGGCGTTGTCTGGATTGAGATCTCCGATGGCCACTCCCAAGAAGAATCCGACGTAACAAGTGAGGGCAGAGAGCAGGTTGTAGAGGAGGGCTTGCCTGAAACGGAAAGACTACGGTAGTGGAAGGGAAGGGACAGTGGAGGAGCATAGATGGACACAGAACAAGGGAAGAGGGAAGGATAGAGAATACCTCAAGGTCAATCCAGACGCGACGAGTATGGCGACGTCTCCCAGTTCATGGGGAAATTCCTCTGCGAGAACTGCCAGAGACACCGAGAGACCACTGAATGGGATACGGTAGTTGGAGGGAGTGATGGAAGAAGGGTACGGTAGAGGTGATGGGAGGGGTACTGTAGTTAGAAGGGGTACGGTACCTGTGGAGACTGTCAGAGAAGGAAGCACCGATGGAGATTCCGTCGATGAGGTTGTGAAGGCCATCTCCGAAGACGATCATCCAGGCAACTGCAAGAAACGAAATGGGTTACGGTAATCCACAAAGCGGAAACATCCTAATTATAAATCGTTATTATATGATAGGCAATGCGTGATGTATTTATTTTTTCGTAGCATAACCATAGCCTGTTCCGTATCTAACCATACCCCCCCCCCCCTTCCCTCCCCTATTCCCCTTACCTGCAGCAATAGCCGAATCTCCCGCAGTGAATTCCATTTGGTGGTCATGGGAACAGATACCGTGAGCCTGCAAAATATACACGATCACTAGAGTAAAGAGAGAAGGTTAAGAGGCGCTTCGTACACCTTCAACCGAATACACGTATCCACTACAGTAACTCCAGAGAAATGAGAAAAAGCGTTTCGTACATATCGTGCAAAGATGTCAATGGACGAACGACTAATACGCTAATAGGTTACGGTATACATTTTCGTTATCCAATCAAGTGGAATACAAGTTTGGAGAGTGTATTTAGACGTTCGCTTATAGCTATGCAAAGTCATGCTATTATATTTAGAACAAATAATTAGACTAGTTTAAAGACTTTCTTTGTACAAGAGATTATCGTTGAAAATAGAGGTACAGTAGACAGAAGTAAACCAAAGACCAGTTAGAAATGACACTGAAGAGTTTATGAACATCATTGGAGTGAAAAAAGGAAATGAAGAAGTATAAAAAGGCAAATGTGAAGATACGTTGAGAGCTGACAGAGAATAAGACATAATGGAGAGGTTCTGATTATGAGTGAGTATTCTTGCACATGGACTACGGTAGTTAAGAGAAGCAAGTGAGATGCACGACAACAGAGTGTGAGGGGGGATGAGGGGAGGGGGGGGGGGGGCGGAGGTATGGAGAGCAGGGGTCTACTCACTTCCACTTCCTCCTCCTCGTCACACGGAGAAAGTACCGGAGGAATGGAATAGAAGAAGGAGCTAACACTAAAGTTAGAGGCTACCGAATGGAGAAGCGGCTGAAATCAAGGGAATGTCTAGAGAAGGAGAAACGAAATGATAGAATAAAGAGGGAGGAAAGATGACAAGAAGGTAGAAATACAGATAGGATACGAGATATATACACACTCTGCATTTATGTCTACAGGATAAGACGTAAAATACATAAATGAGAGATGTATTCTTTAAAAAATATACTATCAACACTGTCTACAGTATTACCGTAATATTGATTAGAAATGGAATACTCATTACAGTATCCGACAATAATCTTACAAAAGTTAGGTTTTAGTTTCGCCAAATGTCCTTTGTCTATACTATTATTGGAAAGAGATTTATGCTTTATAAAAGTAAAACTGGTCAGAATCCCATTAAAGGGTTATGTTTTCACCAAGAATAGTAAGCAAGAGAAAAGAAATTGACCTGATCTCCCATCGATTTGCACGCACTGTCCTCTACAGTAACCATTTCCAATTCCGTGCCTCCGTTCGTCTGAAAGAGCAAGTGATTAAGAACGACGACTACCGTACTACCTTCTCGACTGTAAGTAAAGAAGAGGTTGACCTTGTGTAGGTTGTCGTGTAGGAGGGTTGTCTCGCTCCTCCCACTCACTTCACTACTCACTCTTCGTCCCTCCTTCCATTCCTTCTTCTCCCAATTATCCTTCTTAACACTCACATTTATCACTCTTCTGTCTCTCTCTAATCTTGTAGTTTAAGAATGAAATAGAAGGCAAATGAGTACCTTTCTTCCCTGTAGAATGACTTTGATGAGTTTATCAGCAAGAAAGAAGGAGTAAACTCCAATGAGGGACCAGTGAGCCGTTGTCAGGTATTCATGGGTCAACTCTCCCTTTTCGTCTCTTTGCTCAAGGAGAATCGGGTGCGCCTGCAACGGAGTTATCTCGTGCGCTTTATCTTTATTCCTTAATATCCTTTTTAAAAGTTCTATGAAAGATGTTTCTGTCTACATGATACTAGGCTTGATGGAAGCCATAATTTATCGTAGACTATGATAATATTCAAAAAGCGCTCAGACCAAAGGAACTCTTATCTGCTGGATCTGATAGTCTGTGGAAGCCAGGATAAGGAATAAGGATAAGAGTGAACCTGAGGTAGGAGATGGTAGAGACTCGAACCAGAGAGAGAACCCACTCCGAGACCAACGAAGAACGTAATCACCTTAACGTGTTATGTAAACACACAAAGCAAACACATCTTAAATACAAGATACTACTTGCCTAGTATCTCAGACCTATTTGCTGCTGTATCTCAGACCTATTTGCTACGAAAACACCCCTTCTTTACAGAAACAACCTCTAGGTAGGGCATCTATTACATGGGACATGACAGGGTGTTAGTCACATTTCCTGTTGACTTGGTAGTTTATCGTTCATCTCTCACCTTTGTCTATAAATAGAGAACGGAAGTGGAAAGAGTGAACCGAGAGAGTTCGTCGCATTACACCCTACATATGACATACTCTACTCATCTCACACTCTTCCATCTCACCATCTCTCTTCTTCTTTTCTCTTAGGTGGCCTAAGGTTTGTTCAACAAGTATACAGACTGATAAATAGATTATTCCTTCTTCACTCATGCTGGGACCACTCCATCAGTCAGACCATAATATAACAGCCCATTTCCTCTTTGACAGTAAGTCCATCAACTGCTAATACTAGTTGTATGTCTAGTTCCGCCTAATTCGTCTATTTCAGTCACTAAACCTGAACCTCCTAATCTAACTTCCACTAATTCAATGTTTGGTCGCCCAAGGAAAAAAGGACAGTATGCCTACTTGAGGTAAAGAGTCCGCTTAGAAAGGACTTAAGAAGGGAAGGCGTAGGGGGAGGGTAAAAGGGATGAAGGGGAGGGAATAGAGTAAGAAGGGGGGGAGTACCTGATTGTAGACACTCTTCGACAGATATCGCATGACTCCGATTCCGACGACTGCACACATATTGATGACTGTCACGAACAACAGACCAACCGTCCACACTGAACCAAACATTAACGACGTTTAACAGGGCAGTCATACTGCTTCGTTCGTGGACTAGCAAAACTATCATTTGATCGAGTACTGGATAAATTTCGAATCCTATCCTACCCTATTTTGAAGTTAGGACAGTATACCGAGATAAGAGGGAGTTTTCATGTGGATGAAGGAAGTCTCCACTGTTTCGTTCGAATGGTGATGGTGTTGCAAATGATAACTGTCATTCTGAAAAATATCAGCATATCAAGAGAAACTATTAGATCATCTAAATACGGCCACGCTAATCTCAAATCGAAACAGGAATAACTTCCGTCAAAACATTGGAAGCAGATCCATTGACTTGCATGAGACTATTTGAGTAGGAGAGGAATTGTTGGATGAATGGGATATGGACGAATATGATATGTCCCACCTGTATCGAACACAACATCTCCACTTGTCCATCCGTCATATTCACAACGGAAGTAGAAGCAGCCCATTCGAACATCTTTCCAGCCATCTTTAATCAGTTTCATTCTACTCACAAGTTATTTAACTATTCTTTAGCCTACTATTCTCAAATTATTATTCTTTGAGCTCCAACTAAATAGAAAATGTCTCTCTTCATATAAGAAAAATTTCTCAAAACGTTGTTGAGGTATTTTTACAATTAGGCTTCTACTGAAATCAGAACAGATACGGTTCACCAAATTTGTGGTAATGATAAAATTTAAAAGTAAAAAGTGCCGCTTTAAAGAGAAGTACAAAAGAGAAAAAGAAAGTCGAGCTCCATAAGTGCATCGAGAGTACAGTACCCTCTGAGAATGAATTTAAAAGTGAAGGAAGAGAAGATAGACTCACGGCTGCAATTGATGTTGACTGCACCGAATCTAGGGCCATGATTGTCGTTATTCCCAAGTGAAGGGCTGCAAGAATAGAGAATGAGGTGAATGGGGGAGGAGTCGGATAGGAACATGCATAGGGAACAGTTGAACACACGAAAGACACGGAAATGACAGAGACGAAGGGCAATTTGCAGGGGAAGACAGGCTGGTATGACAAGGATGAAAGAGACTCGCGACTGTCTCTACTCACGGGACTTACTACATGCTTGCCGTACGAAACAAAACGTGCGAAGGCTGTCGACCATACCGTACCTCTGGGATACGTCGACTACACCACGAGTAACCTTACTCCGGGAAAAGAAGTACACCACTCTCCCACACCTACTTACTGGCTTCTCCCGCTATTATAATCATAATCATACGCTCATATTCATCTTTCTTGAAACAAATCGATACGAACTGCACTTTTCCCTCTAACGCACATCCCACGTAGGAAGGTCTGAAGCTAAACAAATAACACCCAGCATGCAAAAACGTCTTACAATTAGCGATGAAAATACTGTAATCAAGTCGACTAAACGACTTTCTCGCTCTGCTTTATGTTCATTAAAATATTTATTAATCTCGTATCAATCGACTAAACTATACAGACAGGTGAGACACATAAAAAGGGTTCAAGTACTAATCCCAGTTCACTGAACACATTTCCACTCCTGTCGGCATAATGGACACTGGGTCTTAGCCTGTTCATCTTGTCTACTCCACGAGGAAATACAGTGAGCATGGAAGAAGTGTCTGCATGCTCCAGATACCTTCAATTACCGTACTCCCCTTCGTCACCATTCACACCCTCACCAAGGGACAATCATCTCCGGGAAACTTGCACTCGACACAGCACGCTTCGAAGGCCGATCGACAGATTCCGCAACTGTCGTCTGTTACGTCCTTCCACTTCCATGCGGCTGATACCTTAACCGATGGATAGTGCAAGTTTAACTTTAGACGGTCCCCACATTCAACTAACTCACAACACACTTGTCAACGTAATCTTATTCGCCGTATAATCTATACTAGCGTGAAAATGAAGCACTTATGTGACGCTTACGTAGGAAATGAAAACATTCTCATGGAGCAGAAACTACGCGTATCAAAAAATTTACAAGAGGCTGGAAAAGGTCGAAATAACGCTTCAAATATTCCTTTAACAATTCAAGTATTAGATTAGAGTTGGTTTCATTGTTGCACATTATAAAAATTGAATAGCATGAAAAACATTTTATGTCTCACTCACCACAACCTGGTGTATTTGAATCTTCAGTCGAGTTTTTGTCGCTATATTCCCTTTAGCTTTATCTACAGATCCCGTGACTGGAGTGTTCTGGAAAGCGACAATGCATTTGAATTATACAAAGCCGAGCTTAGTTTCTGCACCATCCGAACTAAAGTGAAAAAACAACTTCGTTTTTATCTAATCATAATCATAAACATTCGTGGGCAGGGTTACCGACAACTTATTCAGTATGAGGCCTACCATAGTAGAAATTTGATTTGGGAAAGATGGTCGCAAGCTGCTCGTAAGCCAATCCTATATTACCAGTGGCAGTGGAGTCCAATGGGTCAGGTACTAGTTCAATGGACTTGTTTTCTTTTTCAACTCAACTTAGCTCGGTGATATTGAGTCATTCAATTATCAAATTCTTTGTTGGGATAAAATTAAAAATATTTAGATTTGTTCTCAGGTTTTTCCCCAGCTAAACTATAATATAACTTGGGATTAACTTATTGTTTTGGTAGGCTACCTCAATGACCACAAAAATTCAAAGGTGGTTAAACTCAGCGACGATGCTAGGCGAAATTTCAGCTAGCTGTTCCAAAGTTATCCAGCTTCAGAACTGATATGGACCTGGGATAGGCTCGTGCATGGTCTGATTGAATTTTAGGTAAAGTGATTACACCATGTCCAACCCGCAAACTAAGTCTAGGTTCATATTAGAGTCCTTGTGATAAGAGTGATGATCTCCAAGAAAGATACCTAACTCAATATCGCTAAAAAAGTTGAGTTGAAAAAAGTCCATTGGACTAGTACCTGATCCATTGGACTCCACTATATAGGATTGGCTTACGAGCAGCTTGCGACCATCTTCCCCAAATCAAACGTCTGGAGCGTAACTGCTGTGATGTATGATCATAAAATGAAGTAGATTGTATTCAACTAAACATACCTCATCAATTCGCTTCCTCTTATGAAGCCTGGAAATGGGAGTATTGGGAGTGGAGGGAATGCGAGGAGTGAGGTCCTCCTCGAATCGCAACCGACCCATCCGTCGTGGTCTGTGAGCGCGTGACCGAGTGAAAGGCCCGCTGTCTTCTCTATCCGATTCACTCTCTTCCACCACCCTCACCCCTTCATCGTCTTCGTTCATCTCTCCTTCACTGCAATAAGAAGGATCATACAAAGAAATACCTTTCTAATTAGTCCAGATTTCACGCATTTCATGAAATTGCATGCAATGCCGGCACTACCGTAACCTATAAACGACGATAATACAATTGCTGCCAAAGCTGTTATCAAACATTCGTTTCAGGAGCTCATAAATAATGATTTCACAATGTTACCGTAATCTTGTAATATTTTCCTATATGTATTTTTGCATTTCTTTTTGTCCTTTGCTCATCGCATGTGTTTTTCTCATATCTCGTTTTCCAATACAAGCATATAATGAAGTAGTTGATATTGTAGAGCAGAGTGAGATAAGGTGATAGTGACAGGAAGACAAATGAGATGGAGTGAGAGTGATACATGACCACTCCCTACAAGAGACTTCCTCCTTCCCTTTTTCCCTCTCTCGACTCCTCCACTTTCCCTTCCCACTCTTCATATGCATTCTAAACCACTTTCCTTGCTCCTCTTCCCTTTTCCCCCTGTCCATTCCTCCACTCTCTTATCCTCCAGTCTCCTTTCCTTTCTTCAATCTCTTCCCTCTCCCTCAACTCTCCTTTCCATTAGCAGTCCTTAGCATGTATTGGATACCGTACCTCTCCCAATCATTTCACACATTCCCATAGAGCAGTTCATCTTTCCCTCAACAAGCGCAATGTACTCTTCATAAGCATAAAGAAGCATACAGAAGATATGGCAAGACATATGAGAAATAGCTAATATTTGTAGATGACCTTTCATTGAATGTGTTCGGGACCAGGTGGTCACATCTCGCATGACCTCTTCTCATGCTCTCGATCCCTCCCTCTCCCTAGTCTTTCTCTCTCCCCTCCCCCATCTTCTCCCCTACCCTCCCTCGCCTCTCCCGGACTCATTGCCCCAAGGAAGGAAGGAAGCCGATCAATAAGTGTCCCTTCTCGGGACTCTGCAAAGAGAGGGAGAGAGAGAGGGTTTTCATGAGTACAGAGGGACATTCCCTCCCCTCCCTCTCCCCTCTCCCTACTCTGTATGTACCTCTCACTGCCCACACTATTGACAATAGTAGTCCAGTGAACGGAGGTACTGTCCACACGGTCCCTTCTCCTCTCTCTGCCTTCCCCCCTGTCCCTCTCCCTCAACCCTCTCTCCCTTCTCCCTTTTATCCCTCATTCATCCCTCTCTATCCTCCCCTCGTCTCTCCCTTCCTTCTTCTCTCCATGTCCACAAGTACCCCCTATTTCCATGTTGTCCCTCTTTTCCAGCATCCCTTCATTCTCTGTCGACTGTTCATTTCGCAACTAACACTTTCCCCTCTTCTCTTCCCCTCTCCTTTCTCTCTCCCCTCTCTTGCCTTCGATCTGTTCTGTCCTCGTTACTGAGTAATAGAGTAGCATCGATACCTAGTCTAATTCCCTCCCTCGTTCTCTTCCTTCTCTCCCTTCGCTTCTCTCTACAATTCCCCCATACTCTAATCTTACCCTTCTCTCTTTCCATCTGTCATTCCTTATGTTATCCCTGTCTTCCCTTAACCGTCCCTCTTTTCCTCTCCTTTATCCCTCAACTCTTCGTTTCCCTCTCCCTCATACTCGTCATATCCTCTTTCGTTCTACTATCATTCTATTTCCCTCGTATCTCGTTTCCCTCGTAGTCCTCTCCCTTCTATTCCTCTTCCCTCCCCTCCCTTGCACTGCTTAATTCTCTCTCAATCTCATTCCTCTGTCATCGATATCATCTTCTCTCTTTCAGTCCCTCCTAGCAACGTCTCACTCCAATATTCATCTCGTCTCCTCATCTACTCATTTCCACCTCTTCCATACACTTGTATACGCTTCCCTAGTCTAATCTCGCTATATCCCTCCTCCTTTCCAGTCGTTTTCACTCAGTAACAAGATTAGTATATCTTTCTCACGTACCTATAAGCCTTATACGAGCTGCATCTAAACTATGCTTATCTATAGCGCCTAAGATATTCCCGAATTTTGTAAGATTATCTGCTTCTCAATAGTTTACGACAGACATCTCTTCATTTCTGCTATCAAAAGAGCCGTGAAGGAGGTGAATTAGGGAAAAAAGCTGTAGTGCAAGGCAATGAATATGGAGAGTAGGGGAAGGAGAGAGAAGGGAACGGGGTATCGTATCCCGCGAAGAGGTCCAAGCTAATCAACTCTAGAACAACCACTCATCCCTCTACCGCGCCCTTCCCTCTCTCTCTCCCATCCCCTTGTCCTTCCGGATATTCAGCAAATATCCCCATCCACTGATATCCCCTCTGTCTCTACATCCCCTTCCCCAATCGTCTTCCCCTTATCTCTTCAATCCCTCATTTCAGTCCCATCGTTGAACACTCTTCATCAGGAGTCAACTAAACGTGAGTCCCTTTCCCCTTTAATTGTCCTCATTCTCTTCTTCTGCCGCTGTTCCACTTGCCATTCCCCTCTACCGTAATTCGTTCTATTTACCTGGATGGTGCCTTCGTTTCTTCCATTTCCCAATCGTCGTCTGTCCTCACTTTCTCTCGCCGCAGCCTCAATTATGTGTCATCTCGCCGCTTCTCTCATTATCTCTCGATGACCTCTCATCATCCTCTTTTCGTATTAAGCTCCGTTCCTTCTCCTTCTGGAGTACCGACATGTGATGAAGGTACAGCTCCTGCGAATATCTTTCTCTTTTTCTCTGATAAAGAAGTTGTTTCAAAGTGTGAAAATTCAAATCGAAAAAAAACCAAACGTTAAAAAACCAGAAGGTCCCTCAGGTTTTGGAAAAAAAACACATGACATAGCTTCTTCTTCTTCTTATGTATCTGTCGCCCGCTGTCTCCACTTCTGTTTCTATTACTTTTATCTCATCTGTTCACTTCATGCTATTGCATACGTGCTTATTTATTGCTGAAGGAGGCTTCTGCAGAAATTGCCTTTCATCGTAATAAGTCTCATAGTATTTATTTATACAAATCGCGACTACAGTTGACGAAAATCTCACTGTGGTCATCCTATTTAAGAGTGAAGAATTTTTCGTCAATAACATGCCGTTGATATAACTGAAAGTGTAAGTGAGCTATGGTCATGCGTAGAGGAGCTTTTCTCATTGTGCAGAAGCCTTCACAACGTAATCATCCGTTTTCCCATTCACTGTTTATTTGTTCACCCCGCGCTAACTTCTCAATTGAAAGTCTGCGCTTCGAAGCGAAAGTGCTCTTATTGTGGGAAAGGTATTCCCAAGTGTCCTCTCCGCTTCATACGCGAGCGTTCCTCTTCTACTCCTTGTTCCTCGTGTTTATCCCTCCATTTCTCCATGTCAGTTTTCCCTCCATCTCGAATATCAATACTGCCTCCCCTCAATCTCAATACGTGCAATACTTTCCTTGTCCCTTCACTTGACCCTTCTTCTTCTCCCTCGGGACACTATTACGCGCAAGAGAAGAATCCATCTGGCACTAGCTTTATACGAACGGCGAATAAGGAGATGCTAATGAGATGCACTAAGGCCGAGGGATGACGGGGGCTTGCAGTTAATGGCCAAATACACTATGCATATTTATTTCTGACAACTTAAACATTAATAAATGCTATCTATCAAATCCATTGCTTTTCCACTGTTAATAGTACGCAGGTTCGTAGCTAGGGTGAAGATTCCTTTAAAATATGAGAAAGGTTTTTTATTAAAGCGAAAGGAATATAAATAGTATGTTTATTACCGTCAAAACCGAAATTTGTGGGACAAATACCGTATTTTACCGTATTTTTCGCATTATCAGCTTTAGAATAAAATAAATCTAAAAATTTATTGCATATTCGGAAAGAGCAGCTCAAACTACATAGGTAAGCATTGAAAAAGTTTTATTTCTGCATTTCGGAGTCAGATGGCATGTGCGGGGTAATGATCACCTCCAGGACCAATCAAAATATCAAAATTTTCAAATTTAAGCAAAAAGTGTATAAAATGTTTATCAGCCTCGGGATACTCAAATGAACCGATTTAGGCTGAAAAATAGGTCAAGGAATGCTAGAAAAGAGCTTTTTCCGGGCCTGATGTAGAGAGGTTCGCAGCGGTACCACCGGTTTCAGCCATTCCATAGCGAAGCACGAGTTATCAATTTCAAACTTTTCAAGCTAGGATGACTCCAAAAGGTCCAAAGAACAGGCAAACAACGTTTCATATGTCGTTTGATGATCGCCGCCGTACAGTGGCAAAAATACGGTAAAATACGGTATAATACCGTATTATACGGCACTTGTCCCAGAATTTTCGATTTTGACGGTATTGTAACAGAACTCGTTTAAAAATATTTTGAGCTAATTGATGCGGGAAAGAAACTTTATTTGCCGCTCACTCAAGCTCTGCTAATAATTTGGTTGATCTGAATATGTTTGAAAAAATGTTCCGCGTCTCATTCCTATTTTCGAAGGGAGAGCAAAGCGGTGTGATGAGTGTAGAGAAAGTACTGACGGAACGTTTTCGTCAATAATAGGTAGCTGGAACTTAGCTGGAATGAGTTGCATTTAAATATTTATTAAAGGAGAACCATTCGATACCGTAATCATAATAACTGAGGCAAATTTGCATAGCGAGAGAGGGAAGGGCATAGAAGAGAAACTAATCGAATCCGTCAGGATGCCATCAGGAATTTGAATAGATTACGGTTCCGAATGGAGGTCCCTAGGCCCCTCTCCGACCATTTTTTTTACCATATGCTTTTTGACATGCTTGAATAGCTCTCAGTATCCTGAGTTCCGAGCAAAAAGTTGAAACTATGAAATTTCGCCGCTGCTTAGAAAAAGCTGTGAAAACATTTCTCTCGCTTCCTGCGTCTCTTAATTCCTCTCTTGCCTCTCACAATCAAACCGGACGTTAATTGGATGTACCTAGAAATGAATGAGATGGTCAAAGGGATCTTTTATATTGAATGTTCGGGTTATTTGTTGTAAAGTAATAATGCTTAGTTATCTTGATTAATTAAAGGGTCCCACAACCCACTTTTTGACAATAGTCACTCTTGACATGGATCAGAGCACCGTGATTCTGAATCAGGCATTTCCATTTTTTTGATTTTGAGCTTCATTATCGCGCTTATAAGAACCATTCTTCGAGCGATAGACCGTGCAAAGTGAAGAGAGCGCAGAAAGTGAAACAATCTACACCCCAATTAGCATAAACGTGTCTTTCGCGATCCTTTAATGTGTTCTTCAATCCACTTTCTATCGATATTACAATATTAATAGTGCGCAAACGATTACGAATTGTCCATACAAGTTCTCTTGGAGAGAATGCTAATATTGTTATATTGTATATTTAGGTAATGCTATAGAGAATATGATTATTTTCGTAAATTTAAAAATGAGGTTGATCACGACATTCTGCCCCAATGCAAAACCCTTGGAAAGCGAAAAATCATTCTGTCATTTCATAATACTGTCTCAACGTGCACACCTGTAGTAATAGCCAAGCCAATTTTGCATTGCGGTACGGTAAAAAACGTTTTTGACTATCATTAAATTAAAAATTTAATGATAGTCAAAAACGCTTAAACGCGACTCTAATAAACTTTACAGGGTATTTAGTTTATAGCGAGGAATATTATAAGGTTGGGAAAACAAAAATTAGAAAAATAACTGAAAATGTCTGCTTTTGGCAAAATATTTTGCACTTTTCCATGAATTTGGAAACGTGCCAAACCCCTATTGATGTGCATGTTAGATCAAAAATTCAAAAATTTGGCTATTTTCGCTACAACATAGGACTGTGCACGCTATGAGGCTAACATTTCAATTCATCTCGCTTATTATGAGGTAGGCAAAATAGTACAATTAAAGTATCGGGAAAAGCACATTCATGCTAATTGGAGTTTAGACTTTCTCACTTTCCGCACTCTCGCCACGTTACAAATTTTTTACTATAGAAGTTTTGACAGAGTTGCTAAAAATCTTTTGTTAGACCCTTTAACGTCTGTTCGCGCCATAATGTTTTAAATGTTAAGCGAACGAGTCGAATGTTTAGGATACAATGTTTTCCGTGCGAGAATTCCTACCGAAATCAGGCGTATTTTTCGGCATCTCGTTCGCTTAACATTTGCACTGTTGTCAGAACATTGTGGCGCGTATCTTAATTTTAATATCTTCCTTTTCGTTTCTTTTCGTAATTTCCATAAGCTATTATAATTACAGCATCTTTTTGTAATTTCCATCAACTAATTACAGGATCTCATAAACTAATTACACGATCCTCATGAGAAAGGTGTAAAACTGGAAATTGGGAACTGGATAAATCAACCCAATTTTCAGCAATTCTTGAATTGATAATGAAGAGAATTGATGTTTTTACATTCATACAGTTTTCTCCCTTTGTGCATCTCCTATGTTGATGTCATAAGCTGGGCGTCAGTAATCCTTTTTTGAAAGAGAAAATAGAGAAGCAACGCAATCTACTGCTTGTCTGCTAGAGCGCTTTGAATGTATACAGTGCATTTCAAAAAATTCCTTCATTATTTTTGTATACAACATTCGATGCTTCTCTCAAAACATCTCATAAATACCTCAGGAACACTTATCATTGGTGAACCAGCTGAAATTCAGCTGGGCACGAACCACTAAAAACGAATAATAATGACGTCAATGACTTAGTTGCATTTGTTTTTTAGGGATAGTAACTTCTCTAGATTTCTAAAAGTTGTAGAAAGATGTAGCAAATTTGTGTGTGCTTCTAGAGACTTGCATCTAAATCATAGGGGTGTCTTTCTTATCAGCAATCTCTATGTTCTCATCTTCTGAATATGACTGTCGTTTAGACTATAAACTTATTGGTATATGTAATATTCAGTATCAATTCTTTTTTGAAGTTGTGTTCAGAAAGCTGATAGTCGTTTACACGAACAAAGGTTATGATGGGAGTCGAATATAGGTGGAGTCTTCTTAGTCGGTGCTCGTCTTGTCTTGTTTACCCTCCCTCATAACATCTTCCCGTCTTCTCTCCTTTCGTCTTACAAATCATCTTCCCTTACCCTTGAATCACCCCGAACCTTCTCTTTAAATTCCCTTCCTTGTTGATATCTTAAGTTTATGTAAGATGAATTCATTCACTCATTTTTTTCGCTTCACTTAAATTAAGTATGCGTCATAAAGGATTAGTGTTAGATGAAACAAATTTGGTTCTATTGATATTCGTTGTTGGCGTTATTTAGTACCTGCTTTGCGTTGGAGATTACTTAGCAATGAAATGGAAATAGATGCGGAATAGTGTTTGAAAGCGTGCGACCCCAATACTCGACTGCAAACCAGTGTTCATCTCGATCGTAAAGTAAAAAGGAGTATCTCTCTCCCCACTGCAGTGTATCACTCCCTCCCGTCCCTCTTAGTCTCTTCCCTGTTCCGACAGAGGTCTCGCAGCGTAAAAAGGTCTATATCCTCTTGCACTGCACACTCTATCCCGTCGTTCCCTCGCTTACTCATCCTTCTTCTCCCATCCCCTCTCCTTCTTCTCCCTATCCCTCTCCTACGCGTACCCCTCTCCTTCTCCTTTTCTTTCATCTCTTCCGTTCCTATTCATTCATCTCTTCCTTCGATACTAAACCAATCTCCTTCTTCACTCTTCACATTTCGTTTGTCCTTCGTTCTCCCAAATCTTCATGAGTCCTCCCCTCACTTTCCCTCCTTCCTCTACTCTGCCCCACTTCAATCTTCCTGCAATCCGTGATCCAGAGATGAGAACGCATAAACCAAACATGTAATCAGAAAAAGGATACGCTGTTTAGGAACCTTCCAAAAGTAAATTTCTGTAAAAATTCATAGACACTTGTACGCGAGCAATACATGATTATTAGAGAGAGAGAGAGGTATTGAGCCAGAAATCGGCAGTGCGTATGTAGGGATAAGTCTGCTGTGCAAGCCACAATGCCTCTCCCAGCCCATCTCTCTCTCCTCCGCCTCTCCTTCCCTCGCTTTCCTCTCCCAATCCTCTCTCCACACACAATATCATTCTTCCTCATTATCCAACTCTTCTTCCCAACTCAGCTCACATTCGTGTAATGGTTCAGTCTACTCGTGCTTACACAGCCTCTCCTCTTCCTCGTCCATCCCTCTTATCCCTCTCTCTCTCTGTGTCCTCTCCCCCTATCCCTCTCTCCTCTCCCTCTTTTCCCTCTCCGCTCTCTTCTCCCAACCCTCTCGTCCCTTCACTCTTGACCCATGGCAAACTGCCATGCACGCTATTCGTGCAATGTATTCTTCTTCCGTAGACACGTCTCATTCCCTTTTCCCTTCTTTTCGCTTCGTTTCTGTTGCTCATCCCTCTTCTATTTCTGTTTCCCTCTGTTTCCCCTCCCCTCACCCTCCCCCCTCCCTCCTCCTCTTCCTCCTCCTTTCCCTGCTAGGGGCGGTCGTTCCCTCTTCGCAATCGATTCTGTCGCGTCTCTTGCGATTTGCTCGCCGAGTCCAAGAGAAGGCTTGCGAGTCTTTGCCTGTGTCCAGTGTCTCTCCTGTCCCTCTTCTCCCTCTCCCTCCTTCTCTTACTCTCTATCAATGACCTTTGCAGGCTCACAGTCCATCCCATGGCTGACGCCAATGGAGGTGCGACGAGTGAAGGACCGAGTCAAAAGGTGAGAGACGAACCCTTCCCTCTCCCCCCCCCCCCCTCTCATGCTCCTCTCTATTCAGTCACTATCTATTCAACTCAAATAACATTCGCTCTTTCCGCTCGGTGGCGAAAGGTGTAGAGAAAAAGAAAAAAAGGGAGGGAAGAGAGAGAAATTGGTGGAGAGACGCATGAGAAAGAGTGAAGAGAAGTGAGAAAGGTGCGAGTGTGTGATGAGTCGACTGAGTGACTAATGTAAGAGAAGAGTTGAGGAGGGAAGCGCCGGCTTCCTACGTGCTGCGAGGGCGGGGAATCTCGAACGAGTACTCGAATTCCTGCGACAAGGAACGGATATCAACACGAGCAATGCCAACGGATTGAATGCATTACATCTCGCATCGAAGGAGGGACATGTAGAGGTGGGAAAGGGAGGAATGAGGGATGAAAGAGGAGGCTTTGAGGTGGTACGAGAGCTACTCAAGAGAGGAGCGACTGTCGATGCAGCCACACGCAAGGGAAACACTGCCCTGCACATCGCTTCTCTCGCCGGACAGGTACGTCTCCTTTCCCTCTCGCATAGTAGCCTCTCTCCTCACAGTGACATCCACTTCCTTCCCTTCCCATCCCTTCTCTTACAGTCAATCATCGTCACTGTTCTCGTTGAAAACAACGCGAATGTCAACGTGCAATCACTCAACGGCTTCACTCCTCTTTACATGGCAGCACAAGAGAACCACGAGGGAGTCGTTCGATACCTTCTATCCAATGGAGCCAACCAGACCCTTGCGACAGAGGTAAACTGCCAACTCGAGTAAAAGATCACACTCTTCTTTCAGGACGGATTCACTCCTCTTGCGGTTGCATTGCAACAGGGACACGACCGTGTAGTGGCCATTCTACTAGAGAACGACACTCGCGGAAAGGTTCGTTTGCCCATTAGACGAATACTTGACAAGGTCACTCGCAGGTCCGATTGCCGGCTCTTCATATCGCAGCCAAGAAGAACGATACGAAAGCTGCGACTCTTCTTCTGCAGGTTACTATCCCGTATATATTCTCCCTAGCTGTCTTCTTGCAGAATGAGCATAACCCCGATGTCACATCGAAATCGGGCTTTACTCCTCTCCATATCGCCTCCCACTATGGACAGGAAGACGTTGCTCAACTTCTGCTCGAGAAAGGAGCCAATGTCAACTTCCAAGCCAGACACAACATCAGGTGAGCCATTGCCATGAGTCGATAGAGATATCCCGTACATGTGTGAGAACACATTGAGTGAACGACGTTGTTAGGCCATGTTGACTAGCTGTGGGGAGGGGAAATATATGAGCCGAGGACAGGAGAGGGGAGAGAGAGAGGGTGAATTGGGAAATAAAGGAGAGCTCGCTGGCTCGACTGGCTCAGATGTCTCGCGGTAATTAGATATGCATGGCGGGGAAGCAGTAGCACTAGATGGGGAACGTTGTGAGGGGTGCACCCATTGTAGAGAACCCTTCTCTCCTTCAACACTGCACGCACTCCGCACTCTAGTCTTCCCTCTCCTCACTTACTACCAATGAGTCCTCGCCAAGGCCCATCGATTTTCGGAATAGACAAGACCCGAGGGAGACAGAGGGGACTGGAAGGCGGAAAGGGAATGGAGAAGGGAGACGAGTACGAGAGAGAGTCAAGACTATTTCCGAAAGAGTCCGAAGTATTCCCATGTCAAAGAGTCGGAAGGACGAAATGTTACTCGAGGGAAATGGGGAGGTGCACGCATAGACGAAAGAGATGTATTGCCGTACATGAGTTGGAAAAGGATATATTACTGCTAAGAATCGAATGAGTAAATTATAGCCCACTCCACGTCGCTACGAAATGGGGACGATCGAACATGGTGAACGTGCTTCTGAATGCGGGAGCTATCATGGACGCACGAACAAGGGACCTGCTTACTCCACTTCATTGTGCAGCACGATCAGGACACGATGCAGTCGTGGATCAGCTACTAGAAAGAGGAGCGCCGATCTCTGCCAAGACGAAGGTCCGTTCTTGTCTTGTGTCCCTCCTAATCCCCAGTTCAGAACGGATTGGCTCCTCTACACATGGCTGCTCAAGGGGACCACGTCGACACCGCCCGCATTCTTCTGTACCATCGAGCCCCCGTAGACGATGTCACGGTCGACTATCTCACTCCTCTTCACGTCGCTGCTCACTACGGACATGTCAAAACGGCCAAACTTCTCCTTGACCGTAATGCTGATCCCAATGCGAGAGCACTCAATGGTTTCACTCCTCTTCATATCGCTTGTAAGAAGAACAGAATCAAGGTAAACTAAATTGCTAGTTATAAAACCAGTTTGACATTTAGGTGGTCGAGCTTCTTCTGAAGTACCGTGCCTCGATCGAAGCTACCACGGAATCGGGACTATCGCCTCTTCATGTAGCTGCCTTTATGGGATGCGTCAACATCGTCATCTATCTCCTTCAACAAGGAGCGAACGCTGATGTCGAAACAGTGAGAGGCGAGACTCCTCTTCATCTCGCTGCAAGAGCCAATCAGACTGATGTCGTCAGAGTTCTCTTGAGACATGGTGCTAAGGTAAGGAATGTCCAGGTCTATCTGTCTAGTCAACATACTTGCAGGTTGACGCTAGAGCACGAGAACATCAAACTCCTCTTCACATTGCATCTCGTCTGGGTAACACCGACATCGTAGTTCTTCTTATTCAATCGGGAGCCAATCCAAATGCGGCAACCAAGGATCAGTACACTCCATTGCATATCGCAGCAAAGGAGGGTCAGGAGGAAGTTGCAGCAATACTGCTCGACCATAATGCAGACAAGGTATGAATAGAGTAGATGACTCAGAGTAGGATAAGACGTTCCAGGGATTGCTAACGAAGAAGGGATTCACTCCTCTTCACCTCGCATCCAAATACGGAAACGTGGAAGTGGCGAAGCTTCTCCTCGAGAGAGGCTGTCCCGTTGACATCGAAGGAAAGAACCAAGTGACTCCTCTGCACGTCGCTGCCCACTACAACAACGACAAAGTGAGTGGCTCTCGCCATCTTCCAACCACTCAATGCATCCAGGTGGCTCTTCTTCTACTTGAACACGGTGCATCGGCTAAGGCAGCTGCTAAGAACGGCTACACTCCTCTTCACATTGCAGCGAAGAAGAACCAGATGGAGATCGCAGCGACTCTTCTCCAGTACAAGGCAAGTGGTCAAGAAAGTCTCGGTTCAGTGCTTTCACAGGCGGACCCTAATGCCCGTTCTCGTGCCGGCTTCACTCCTCTTCATCTCTCTTCACAAGAAGGTCATCGAGAGATGGCTCGTCTCCTCGTCGAACACGGATCCGATGTTGCTGCAAAGGCAAACAACGGACTGACGGCGATGCATCTCTGTGCGCAGGAAGACCGGGTTCCCGTAGCAGAAGAACTCTTCGGACACGGAGCTGAGATCGACTCACAGACTAATGCTGGATACACTCCTCTGCACGTCGCGTGTCACTTTGGACAGCTGAACATGGTTAGATAAGGGAATTGATCTCATTCATCCACCACATTAAGGTTCGATTCTTGGTGGAGCATGGAGCGAAGGTTGGAGAAGTGACGAGAGCATCGTACACTCCTCTTCATCAAGCCGCCCAACAAGGACACAACAACTGCGTGCGCTACTTGCTCGACCATGGAGCCAGTCCGAACGCTCAAACTGCGGTAAGAATATCCTGTGCAATCTGGTATAATGAGACTTTTTAGACTGGCCAAACACCACTGGCTATCGCACAAAGACTGGGATACGTATCGGTAGTGGAGACATTGAGAACAGTGACAGAGACTACAGTCATCACTGAGACGACGAGTGAAGAACGGTACAAACCACAGAATCCAGAAGCGATGAATGAGACCATGTTCTCCGAGAGCGAAGAAGAAGGTGAGCCACGCAAAGGAAAACGATAATGAGCATATTGTTAAGCTGATGATCACCATACGAACGCGCACGTGAAAGACTTCAACGACTCGCTCACTCAAGGACTACAAGACTCAACGGGCGTACATCTAATCGACACGAAGGAAGCTGTATGTGCACTAATGCATTGATAAGAAATGGCTGATAGCACTAGCAAGCGTGCAAGACATAGCGTGACAGATTACAAATCTATTCCTTGTCTCTCTACTATAATTTGTGCTTGTTTGATATATCATCCTCCTATAAGGGATAGACCTGACAGAAAAGACCACGAAAAGAAGGCGTAGCCCTTTTCCCTATGCTGTACGTCTTTTATTACAATGCGCCATTCCTTCATTATATCTTACAGCTCTTGTCTCGCAATGCCGAAATGGACGGAGCTCAAGGAGACGATCTCGAGCAATTGATTCGCAAGGCTCAGGTAACTTAGCTAATGTCTCTCTCTCTCTTAAAGGGACATAGAAGTGATTTTCAAGTGAAGCTTATATGAAAGATTTTGTCGTAATTAGTACAAAACCAAATGGAAAAATTATACAAATTAATAGTATTCGAGAAATATTTTTTTTTGAAATTTCGCCCAACGACGATGCTACTGTGCTTAGCGAAAGGAATTAAACCAAAAGCGACATTCTTCTCAACGACGGAAGCCCGGAACGAAAAAATAAAACATGCGATTTTCGAGCTTTTTCTTCGATTTTTTTATTGTCACTATGCTTTTCCTTGCATTTTGAAACCTTAGAAGAATTTTCATCGAATTTTAAAACTTTTGTCAGAGGCTGCTTCCTCCCTTTAATGTTCTCATTCGGTATCTCTCAGATCCAACCCGCTCTGGCTGCTAAGCACGATCCTTCAATGTTCGAATCTTCCATGCCGGACAATATTCCGATCGGACAACACGTGGCTCAGCCAAGGTATCGAACAAATATCAAACAATGGTTTTTAAAATGTAATGTTTCACGTTTTAATTTGCTAATCTTTCAGTAAACTTCAACACCACAAGTGAGTGTGTAATCGGTAAAAGCCCCCAATGTTGTGTTGTTATTGTGTGGTCAACGAATCCCTAATCCTTCCCTTTCTTGTGAGAATCTGACCGTTGTCCCTCCCTACCTACAGAAGTGGTCTTTGTGTCAATCTGTAGATTATGTATCTGCTGAAGACAATATATATTTGCAGTTTCCTGATCTCATTCGTGGTCGATGCAAGAGGAGGTGCCATGCGAGGATGTCGTCACTCGGGAGTCCGAATCATCGTTCCCCCTCGGAAGGCAGCCGCCCCTCTTCGAGTTACTTGTCGCTACCTCCGAAAGGACAAGCTCGCCCATCCTCCTCCCCTCTCCGAGGGAGAAGACTTGGCCTCTCGCATTCTGGAGATGGCACCGGCCGGAGCCAAGTTCCTTGGACCGATCATTCTCGAAGTTCCCCACTTCGCATCGTTGAGAGACAGAGAAAGGGAAATCGTCATTCTCCGATCCGACGATGGACAACATTGGAAGGAACACCAACTCGAGGCAACAGAGGATGCAGTACAAGAGGTGATAAATGCGCGTATGTAGCTGAAACAATTTTGATACAAATAAATCATAACAAAATTGTTAAGGTGCTCAATGAGTCTTTTGATGCCGACGAACTCGCTCAACTGGACGATTTGAACACGAATAGGATCACTCGAGTTCTCACCAACGATCTCCCAATGTACTTTGCCGTTGTTACTCGAGTGCGACAAGAGGTAGAGTTCCAAAAGATAATAACTAATGAAACTCGTAACGTCTTAGGTGCACTGCGTTGGTCCCGAAGGAGGAGTGATCCTCTCGTCTGTCGTGCCTCGAGTCCAAGCAATTTTCCCTGATGGATCGCTGACCAAGACCATCAAAGTGTCTGTGCAGGCCCAACCCGTACCTCAAGACATGGTCTCCCGATTGCACGGCAACAGAGTAGCTGTGTCACCCATCGTCACTGTGGAGCCTCGACGACGAAAGTTCCACAAGGTAATAAATACATACGATGTGTCTTTCGATACGAACAATCGCTTTAGCCGATCACTCTATGCATTCCCCTTCCTCAATCTGCAAACAAAGCCATGCTGACTCAGTACTCTGGACAAGCAGGACAGGAACCACCAACCTTACGCCTGGTAAGTGATATGCGAAGTCGGGCAAGTCTATTTTGTTTTTTTCAGCTTTGTTCAATTACTGGAGGATCTGCACCTGCCCAATGGGAAGATATCACCGGAACGACTCAACTGACCTTCACGGGTGACGATGTCTCCTTCACCACCACTGTCTCTGCTCGATTCTGGCTCATGGACTGCCAAACACCAAGAGATGCAGCAAGAATGGCTCAAGAGGTAACGACAACTGACACATTAACATAATTCTCCCTCCAGGTCTACAATGAAGCGATCGCTATTCCGTACATGGCCAAGTTCACAGTCTTCGCTCGAAGAACCTTCCCAGTGGAAGGACAGCTTCGTGTATTCTGTATGACTGATGACAAGGAGGACAAGACACTCGAGAAGCAAGAACACTTCATCGAAATAGCACGGAGTCGAGATGTTGAGGTATATCTTGTGATATATGTAACCCGATTTTCAAAGAATTTTATTTAAAGTTGTATGTTTCAGGTGCTCAAGGGAAAACATCAGTTCTTGGAGTTCGCGGGAAACATCGTTCCAATGACCAAGTCCGGAGAGCAGCTGTCTCTGTACTTCCTACCATTCCAAGAGAATCGTCTTGCCTTCATGGTTAAGGTATGGTTTAATAGAGATAGAATAGTCCAATAATCGCTGAATTTAGACACGCAAGAAGGAAGACGTGGAGGCATCGAGTGAAGGAAGAATCGCGATGATGAGAGAGCCTCGAATCCGAGCAGATTCCCTTCCTCCCCAACAACCCGTCTGCACTCTTGCCATTACTCTTCCTGAGTACACGGGAGACACGAAGACGGAGAAGAAGGTGGAGAAGGAGTCGTCGGAGCCGATTGAGAAGAAGTACGCCGCTGCTCTCACAGCCCCACTCCCCTCGTCCATTCATCCCAATGTCCTCAAGGTAAGCCAGTATTCCATCTAATAAACTGAAATATAAACTCAGGGAGTCGGAGGAGACTGGCAGCGCCTGGCACGAGCCCTCGAGCTGCCTCACAAGGACATCGCTCAAATTCGAGCAAAGTATCCCGGACAAGAGGCTCACAACGTGTTGAGGATCTGGATCCATCTCAAGAAGGAAGATGCCACTCGTAAGTTTATTAATTTTTGCATTACTCATAATGAAATCTATCGAGCACGACATTTCAGCCGAGAAATTGGACGAGGCACTTCGAAGAATCGGAAGAGATGACATCGTCCGGTCTGTTGTCTACAACGAAGTGACACAACTCCACTCCGACTCCACTCACTCTCTCAACGGATTGCCTTCCAAGGACCTGTCGGCACTCATGCCTGCCAAGGATTACTCCAAGGAGAAGAAGGAAGAAAGACATTCCGCAACTCCTTCCAAGATTCCCCAATCCGAGGAGGATCTTGTAATCGAGGAACGGCACTCCAGCCCCGTGAAGACTGCCTTCATCGCCTCTTCGCAGTCCCCTCAACCACAAGAGAGGACAGCGTCTCCCGTTCACGTGCCTTCCCCCGAAAAGACTCCCGAGAAGGAGATCGAGGTTAACTTATCCCTTGGGTCTCACAACAAATGTTTATTCAGGTGCGAAAGGTACATCGAACGGAGAGACATATCCATGACACTGAAGATGGACCGATGGTGGAAGAAACAACGATTACCACGACGTACGAGAACGAAGTAGTAGTCGATGAAGAAGTGAAGAAGAGGACGGATCATCTGACTGATGAGGAGTACGAGAAGTGGGAGAAGATGCATCGAGAAGCTGAGAAGGCTCTCGATGGGGACGGACCTCTATCCGAGGGAATGGAACGACACTATCAAGAGGTATAGGGAACACTAGGTGATGACCGAAGAGGCTTTAAGGAGGTGGACGAGGATGGAACGGTCGTGCGAACGACTGTGGTGACATCGACGTACAGCGAGGAACGAGATGGAATGGAGCCTTACTCTCATTCAGTAGAACCCGTCGTCGAGGAGGACGAGGGAGAGTCGGACTCTGACAGTCAGCGCAGAGGTGAATAGAGACCTCGGCGACGATTCTCCATTCACTCGCACCCCTATTCCATAATTCATAATATTATTTATATTAATCGGATTCCTAGCCAACACGTGACTTTCTGCTCTATTCATTAACCATACCTATGAATATGGGCATAACAGGTCACCGCCCTTTCTCCTTATACTGCTCGTCGCATGCCAAAGCTAGTCATCAACTGCCACTACATTAGAATAGGCTTATCTTGCTCCATTCGCCATTTCCTGCTCCTAGTGCTTCAATGCCCAATCGGTTATTCAATAAAGCTACTAGCTATACTGACGTTTTCACCTACTCGTGTGCACGTTTCCTCTTTCTTTTCTCTTCCCCCTCCTCCCTCTCCTCCTGTCCTTTCTCTCCTCTCCCCTCTATCCCTCCTCACATCTTGCAGTGTTCTCTTGTCTTCCTCATCATCAGACCCTCCCCCTTTCTCTTCCCTTCCAACCAGTACCTCATCATGACCTCAACCCTTCTTGTCTTCGGAGTCACAGCATCGGGAGACCTCCTCGTAGGCTCAGTTCTTGAGAGTCTTTCCCTCACTAAAGTCACATCTCATCCCGTCCTCCACTCTACGCCTTCTGCGGTATTCGAAGCAGAATCATGGACAGGAGAACATGCAGAGCAAGAGGAGGCGCCCGTTGAAGAAGGACGTCGCCAGTCAGTATTCCAAGCCCCTCCGATTTCCGATGAACCCGTCGCCTCTTCGGGGAACTTTGAGCGTAAGAGAACGGATTCTCTGGCAGCTGCTCTGCTCGATATTGATCCCCACGGGATGCCGAACGTTCCATTCTTCCGTCCAGCTGAGGGTGTGCTCATCGAGGCACAAGAGGACGATTCGGCTCAGGGAGCGAATCCTCTGGCGGGTGGACGACCCTCAGTGGATACATCATCTATCGAGGGGGCGGAGCGAGTGCTCTCTTCCCTTCTCCTTCTCCTCCCTCAAGTCAAGATGACCGCCCCTGAGCGACATGCGAGTGCCCTGGAACGCCTGCGGGAGTTGGAAGAGGAGCTTCGTCTTGCGGGAGCAGTGTGTCCCCCCGACCCCGCAGTGACCGATGCCGTGGCAAGAGCACTCGCTGCAGCTGCGGCCTCGTCGGATGTGCAGATTCGAGTGAATCAGTCGAGACACACGACTACCACCAAGACTGTCTACGAGACCGAAACCCCCGGAATGGCCTCTCTCGACCCTGAGAAGATCGCTGATCTACAGAGACAAATGCTTGCTGCCCTCTGTTAGCTCTTTATCCTTTCCTTTCTTATCTTTCCTCTTCTTGAAATTGAAACTCTAATCTTTGGTCTCCTAAACGAGCACACGAGTAGAACGGAAATGCTTATTGTGAGGTGGAAATTTAAATAAATGTATATTTGCAGCTTCTGGAGCTGATGAGTCAACGGGAACGAAGCAGAAAGTGGAGACGATGGAAGAAGGAGAGACGAAGGACGACGGATCAGTCGTCGTAAGCAAGAAGATGACGAGAGTTGTCACTACGACGAGAACTACTGCTCCAGGTCAGCTGTTGGGTCAACTATGCAAGGCGAGCAATACGAGCGAAAGCAGAGATTCCCCTTCTTCTTCTTCCTCGCAAATATCCCTCTCCTTCTCGCTTTACAACTCAGCGCTCTCTAACCTCGATTGATCCCGGCCAGCAGAGAGAGATGAGCAAAGGCAGAGCTAGAGAGAGAAGGGAAGAGATGGACGGATATGTATAGATGAACTGAAGGTGGAAGGAAGTGATTGCTTTCAGGAGACGAGCCTCCCACTGGTGAGTAACGACAACTTCGCTCATCCTCAACTATCTCAAATATTCTACCATATAAAGATTACCCGTGAATGTGCCTGCCCCTTCTTCTGTTTGCTTCCTTAGTTCTGTCAGCACCAAAGCACGTTATCCTCTGTCTCGAGGACAAAGACTTTGCTCACCTTCATTGCTCAGCTTTATTTATCTTCCATGAGATCATTGCATAGTTGTGTTTCGAATCGAGTAGCGAAGACGTCAACATAAAGGATATATGTGTCGTGAAGTGAAAAGTGCATTTAAAGGGACACAGAAGAGATATATGAAGATGGAAGGAGGGTACAAGAATTGTGTTGTGACAGTGATGGTGACGGTTGAGTGAGGGTAGTAGCCACAGCACATCTTCATTTTCGTCATTTTACATCGCCACAATCTACATACTAATGCTTGATACGTTATTCATAATCGATGTTGTAAGACCATGCCAATATTTACCTTAAGTTTCACGTTTTAAGTTTAATCAACAGCTTGAAATGAGCACCTTCCTATGAATAAGGAACAAATTTTATGGATCGAAAAAGAAAATATTTAGAGTGATGCATATCCAAGTTTTTTAACAATACCATTTAACAAATACCCGTTGTCCTTGGGTTGCATCTACTTATTTTGCTTTGTTTGGACTTGTTTTGAGAGGACCCACTCAGAAGATGATCTAAGCTACAGTTATTTTTGGAATTAACGGAGCTCTCAGGATCGAATCCTTTGCGCGGAAACCACTACTGAAAAAGAAGAGAAAACGATTATCATAGTTGCTAGTAGTCAGTATTACGTTTCTAGTCTATAGAAACTACTAGCTTTCCTTTTCAACTTATTCAACGTTAACAGTTTGTTCGTTTGATAGTTCTCCAGGAATATAAATAGCAAAATTTTTCGCGTTTGCATTGTTATTTAAATAGGTAATAGATCAGTTGATAATTAAACAATCAGACATAAGAAGTCGAATAGTTGAGCCCCATTGGGTCATTCTGTATGGGTCCACTCAAACCAACATTCCTTTGATATTTAAAAGTAGATGCAGGTCATAAACAACTTTCGAAAGAGACGTATTCTACATAAGAACGCTTAACTATCTGAAGAAGTAACACTAAACATCGAATTTCTAGCAACAAAAATAAGAAAACTTTACTTTCAGGTACCGAAGGAGATGAATCTGAGCTTCTCTCTGTGAGGGACAAGATCGCCAAATTCGAGAAAATCGCAACTGAGCCAAGCGAAGGAAGCGAAGGGAAACGAAGTGAAAGCGGATCTGAGGCTTCAACGGATTCTCGAATCGTGTACGATCCAAGCTCGTCAGACGACAAACAAGAAGGCACAAAAACAGTCCTACAAAGGGCGAGAGACATTGAACGAATGCAACAGGAGGATAAGGCAAGGAGAGAAAGGAGACAAGGAGAACAGCTGGAACCAATGCAAGAAGAGGTTGAGGATGTGCACAAGGCAGAGGTGATTGCTGGAAGAGATATAAACACCTCGATAGATACCACCGAAGAGCTAAGACTGCATAAACAAGACCAAGATGACAGAGAGCAAGCTCACACTTCAGAAGAATATATGGAAAAGGCAAAACTCCACGGACGTGACCCAGAATACGATGATCAAGCTCATGAGGAACGCCGTCTTTCTTCACCAAAAGAAGTTGTCTACGATGAACCAGAATCAGATGCAGCACACGGAATCTTCCAACGAAGCACCGACGAGCCACACTATGAAGCTGAAACGGGGGAAGGCGAATCATCAGCTGGAGATAAGCTTGCTGGATTCGCAAAGAAGGCGGGAACGATTGCTGGAGGAGTCGTGCTTGCACCTGCTGCATTAGTAGCCGCAGGAGCTTCGGCAGCTTATGATGCGTTCAAGGAAAAGGAAGAAGGAGAGGGATACAAGCAGATCGAGGAACCGTATCTCGGAAAAGGTCACCACGACGAAACTCAAAAGGAGCAAGAGATCGCATCCCATGAAGCCCATGAGGAGCGAAGATTCTCCTCCCCGCACCAAGAATCTCTCCAAGGAGAAGAGGAGCACGTACCTCAAACTGGAATCGACGATAGAAGGCCGTCTGGAGAAGAGCCGGAGCACGTCATCGAATCCCATGAATATCAAGCCCATGAGGAACGAAGGCTCTCCTCCCCGCACCAAGAATCTCTTCAAGGAGAAGAGGAGCACGTACCCCAAACTGGATACGACGATAGAAGACCGTCTGGAGAAGAGCCGGAGCACGTCATCGAATCCCATGAATACCAAGCCCATGAGGAACGAAGGTTCTCCTCCCCGCACCAAGAATCTCTCCAAGGAGAAGAGGAGCATGTACCTCAAACTGGATACGACGATAGAAGACCGTCTGGAGAAGAGCAGAAGCACGTCATCGAATCCCATGAATACCAAGCCCATGAGGAACGAAGG